>MEJB01000025.1:1648095-1701584 GCA_001752375.1 Rhazya stricta
AAAAAAAAGAGCAGAAACACAGAGAAGCAAGATCTGTTCCCTCTTTATTTTCCCTCCATTTCTCTTCATTTTTTCAGTGAAAAGTCCTCTTCAGAATGCTTCTTTTTGCCGCTAATTAGCTAGGATCTATAGAATTCCATGATACTATTATGGGACTACAATAATTACAGCAATTATATCTAGTAGTAAAAGTTTTAAAGTGATCACCGATTCTTCAGCTCCTATCAAGACTAGCCAATAGTGAAGACATAGTTGCCCTCATCCACTGGCATTGTGTATTTCAATTTGTAGCCAAGCTTTCATTTCCGTTTGTTTCATAGACAATTACTAGAATCCTTAATTCTTTAATCCTCTGTCCTGAAGGCAATGTAAATAAAGTTTTCCTCAAAGCACATTTTCCYATTTTACTCGTKGAGAAATGCCTTATATGACAATACTACTAGTTTAACTGCAAAAATATTCARAAATAGGATATTCACCAAACACCAAACTCTTAAGTGATTAAACACAAAACCATGAAATCATATTAAGGGTTTATAAATGAACAACCGAATAAGCTAGTTTAAGCTTTGGGAATGGATAATTTACCAGAATGCTAACAACAGATCCGAAGCTGATCATCCGAAACCGCCCCACCAAAGAGTCTGCAGCAATGGCTCCAAGAACTGGCGTGAAAAAGGTTGCTGATGACCATAAGAACAGTAACTTTGACCCAGAGGCCATTTCCATATGGTACTGCTCCATCAAATACACTATCATGTTCGGCAAAAGCCCGTGACTCGCCAATCTCTCAAATGCCTCAGTTGCTATTTCAAACAAATCACATAAATCAGAGTATCCACTAGATCAAAAGAGGTTTGTTTATAGTAATAATCAACTCATTAGTAAGATGGAGAACCAAAATATTGAATGCTTGAACTGGAATGAAGATGCTAAACAACAACTGATGAKAAAATTGCTGAAATTATACAAGAGAGAAACTAAATTAACAGTCAAATTTAGTACTGCATTTTCATTTTGCACACCCTTTTGGYAAAAAATCAAGAAATTCATACCGTAACATGATCAGCACAAATATAGGCTTCATGCACAGCAATATCAGAACTTGAAGTTGTACATATGAGCGTCATCAAACACAAATGAGCAGGAGAACATATACAATTATTCAAGCATCAGTTGCTAAAATTGGTCCTTAGTAACAATTTTCTTACCCAAAATGAATGGGATGGTTCTGAAACCTCCCTTTGGTGCACTAGTCAAGAGAGGCTCGTTCATCGTCAGGTCAGTTCCAACTGAGTTTTGCTTCTTTGCTCTATTTCTGCACCGCTTCTGGAAGTACTTCTACTCAGAGCAAAAGCTCGACCACATATACACATGCATGAATTCCGTGTTGGAACGTTATAAGATACACCTCTGGACCTCGGTGGATTGCGTCTTAGTGCGACCTTTGCAAACTTGCTGARTTGGCATTTTTCTGCTGCCAAGTGTTGATTCTGTTGAGTGGGCGGCTTTTGTTATTTTCTATTATCCCTCTCTATCTCTCTCCTTCTCTTCAAATCTAATAATTCCGTTATCTCATGTACTGATCATAATTTTTTCTTTTCGTATTGAACCTTTTAATCCCATAGTGTCTGCCTGATAGCAGGGTTTCTATGTGATGATTTTTAACCCCAAGATTCTTTCACACCATATTCCATCACAATCCACACACCAAAAATTCYTTCTTCCGACCCAGTATCATGTACGATGTTTAAGATAAGGGCTAGAGACTCATTCAAGACAACCAATCTCGGGATATGCTTTGATTCTGAAGAAAGGTTGGGAAATTGTATCTCTTGGAATACCTCAGTGCTCATATGGAGACAACAGATAGCCTCATTGCTCGAATTCGTGCTCGTGCACCAACAGAATGACCCATTGAACAAGAGGGCAAAACATGGGAAAACTGTTGCTGATATGGAGAATCCATCCAATTCTCTCCAAGAATTGGAACTGAGAATGTATATTTCAACATTGACAGCATCAGGTTCATAAAGAGGGTTATTTCTCCAATCTTCCTCACACAACCRTATAATCCTTAGTAGCCGGATCATTCCCAAATCCCAACCCAGCTGTGCAAAAAGACATGCCTGGTGGACAGCCAAAGGGTCGGGGAGGGAGCATGGTGAATTCAACAAGTGCAGGATTATACAAGCCAAAGTCCTTCCCAGACGTGAGGCAAACAATGCCGTTGCAAAAGGCTGGTGACCGATCAAATTCATCCAAACCCGATACATATAAATTAGGGGCCAAAACGTTCAGCCATTCATCATTAGAATGAAGGGAGAAGTGGTATTTTTATTTTATTTCTTCCATGTTGAGATGCTGGATGAGGATATATTCATCCCTTTCAGTGAGGTTGAGATGCATATCAATGGAATAATAGCTTTTGATCAGATCGCACCATGTTTTACAAGCGCACATGAATTTAACAAGAGATTTACTGGCAATCTCAAAAAGATTTCAGGAAGAACATCTTCGGAGAGGTTCATAAATAAGGTGGAAGAATGAGGGCCCTGCGGAGTACAGAAATAAAGAATTTTGGGCAAATTAGGTGGTGCACTTTGTGGAATTTTTTCAGTAACAATTTTTAAATGAATATATTAGAAAAAATCACAGGCTCTTTTAACCTTCAATTAGAAATAAACTATCTTTTTCGAAAAGGAAAAAGAAAAACAAAAAAAGAAGTAGATTTCCTTATTGACGCAATTAGGGAGGTTGCTGGTTTTATAATCCATAAATTCAAAAATGCAAATTTGGGAATCCACCAGATCGATAAAATCTCAAATTTTATGGATTATAATTGATTAAATGAAAAAAAAATTATAAGAATAGAGGTTCTTTAAAATCGTAAAAAACATAAAATTCTAATCTCATACGACTTACTTAAAAATCCAACTAATCCGATAAGAATTAGTATTAAAGCCTAATTAATAAAATAATCATTTTGAGGACTAAACTCAAAACTGAATTAATAAAATAAAAATAAATTTGACAATTAAAATTTGTTTTTCAATATCTTTGATCATCCGTCCTACATCATTTATCTTCCTTCAATTTTTTTTATCTTTACATGGATTATTATATCATCGGTCAAGATGTATATATATTTATTATATTACTATGCTAGTTAAACTACGAGACTTATATACATTTATGTATTTGCTAAATGCAATACATCTAATTGCTAAATGGAAAGATTCATTTGGTTTAGCTCGTTTGACAGCTATAAATTTGATAAATAATTGAATTTTAAACGATGAATTCCATTAGAGCATTCTATAACCAGTTCCCCAAAACCCAGTATCAATTGAGTCTCAATTTATCCATTTTGAAGGGAAATAGAAGATTAGAAAAGAAACCAGAGAAGCAACTGCTTATACATTTTAATATAGAATGGTATACAAATGAGAGAACTCTGCTTATTCATCTTGATGATCAAGAATCTCTTCCTCATCTTCCTTGCAAGGACCATAACCCTTGCAACAATATACAAAGTAGATCATATTAAGCATCGTCAACGCAGTAAGAATCCAGTAGTAGTAATCATAATGACCCTTATTCACATTGTCTGAGATCCAACTTTCTTTTCCTCCTATCTTTGTGATGCTAGCAACCATGTTAAAGATAAAGCTTCCTACAAAATTCGCCATGGAAGCTCCGAGTAAGCACAGGGTTGAAGCTATACTTGACATACTTCTCGGGAGCTCAGAGTTGTAGAACTCGAGCTGTGCAATTGTATTTACACCTTCACCAAAGCCATTCAACAAGTGTTGTGGAATTAGCCACATTGCTGACATGCTTATTACGGCATCTGGATCATCTGCATATCCTTCTCTGATTGCGCAATCTCTTCGAATAGTCTCCACGGTTGCTGTTATTATCATGCATACAATGGAAACAAGTATACCTAACCCCATTCTTTGCTTTGCAGAGAGATGAACAGGTTTGCCCATGATTTTGGATGCAACAGGCAGAACTACAGGATGATACARAGCAATCCAAGACATTGCACCGATGAGGCTAAATATGGGGAAAGAGCCTGCGGGAAATTCAAAGCTCGAACCGATCTTTCTGTTCATGGACTTTGCTTGCAGTACCAAGAAAGAGCCTTGGCTGACAGTTACTGCCACCATCAGTCCTGTTGACCATAATGGAATCACCTTCAGCAGAACCTTTAGCTCCTCAACTTGATCTGTGGTACAAAGACTCCAAATGTCTTTAGCTTCTCCATCTTCATTTAAGTCTTGCTGAGGATCTATGATCAGGCAAGCTTTGTTTAAAAACCTAAAGGGCAAAGATTCAAAGTTTTAGCAAAAGAAATGTTATTATAAGAACTACCAAGAAKCTCCTTTTGAAATGCTAAAGGATTTCTGGGTTGCATGCCTAGGGCCAATATCGACTAGAACTAAATTGAAAGTAAGCAGAGCTGTTGGGCTAATAGGAGCTCAACAATCGAGTACTTGATTAAAAGTTAAGAGGTTTATGGTTTAATCTTTAGATTCTCCTTTCCCCAAATTATCCAACAAGGAAAAAGGTGAACAGAATTGTAGATGAACCAATTTAGTTTACAGAAGAAACATATCTTGGTAGATTTACAGTCTTAAGTGCCTATTTCGAGATGAAGGAAGCAAATTCGATCATCAGAAGTTCGATAAAACGGACTATCTATGAGGTTGAGATCAATGATGATCACGTAATGATAAAAACAGACTCACCTTAGTTTTTCACTTGGAAGAATCAGGACAGAATCCTTCTTGTGATGATACAACATGTTTAAGCTCTCTGTTGATAGTTTCAGATGTCTCTTTTTATAAGAGGCTACAGCTGCTTGGATCATCCCAGTAATTAAGCCTGGCTTAGGCTTCAACTTAACATACATCGGAGAAGCCACAAAGAATGAAAGAGCAGACAAGAGCATAAGCATCGTAGGAATCCCAAAACCAATTTTCCATCCCATGTTGTCTTGAATATAAACAAGGACACTTAAAGCAATGAAGATTGAAAGCGAGAATGAAGCATAGTACCAGCTGAAATAGATCCCCACAGCCCTTGCATCTTTCCGTTCATCTCCTTTCCTTAACTGATCAGCACCGAAGGCTACAGATGTGGACCTGACACCTCCAGCTCCAATTGACATAAGCCCAAAAGATGAACATAAGAGAAGAAGTTGAAAAATGGTCGGAGAGCTACAAATGCTATTTGATTCATTGCACGGAGGAGGCCTCGCTTGTGGAATCATAGTTGTCAGCCACAAGATTACCATTCCCTTCAAGATAAAAATTCACCCAATATTGAATTAACCTAATCTCTGATTATAGAATTTAACCTAAAAGGAGAGGACATTGAAGTCGGAGSATTGTTTTAAGTCTAACAAGAACATGCCTTTAGACACAATAGTACATCTTCAAATGCAAGTGTTTTACCAGAAGGGTGAAAAGGGATCCCATTCCGACCATCGGAAACCGGCCCACAGCTGAATCAGCGATAGCAGCACCAAGAATAGCCATGAAATTGGAAGTTGCTGTCCAGAGAAAGAGTATGTTGGACCCTGTTGTCATTTCCAAATGATACTCTTTCATCAAGTACATTATCATATTCGGCTGCAGCCCATTACCGGCTACTTTCTCAAATGTCTCATTTGCTGATTAAATCACAAATTCAGAWCAAGAAAASAAAGGAGAATMAAGAGCTTAATCTGAAAAAAGAAAGAACGAAAATGCAGTAGATATATGAATAATTAGTTACCCAATATGAATGGCATGGTCTTAAATCCTCCTTTTCCTTTACAAGAACTATCCAATAAAGGCTCTTTGATCATCTTCTCGTTTTCATCTGCAYCAGGASTCTCAATCATGGACTTCATCTAGTCTCTACTCTTTGCTCTCTCTCATGCACTCACTCAAGCCTTTCAGTTTGCGGATCGATGAGACTGAGGAAACTTCCAGTCTAGTAGGGGCCTTGTTAAAGATTCAGTACCATCCACAACAGTAAACTCTCACTCCAGATTCGAGCTTAAAGTAATAATTTAATTAGTAAAACTTTTTCACTCAAATAAATTGAGTTTCATTACACTTTCTTCCTTATAATATAGATCTCTTTACTGCATTAGTTGATCTATAATCATATTCAATGGAAGATTTGAGGTGGGATAAAAGCATTGAAAAATAGAGTGGACTTGCGATGCAGAGGAGAGAAGATGACTCTTACAGGTATCCCGAAACCATGTACTTATAAAAGTCCACGTGCCATGGGGAGGTCTTCGACCTTTTTCGACTCCCTTTTTTCAATCATTCTACCAGTATTATACCTTTCAGAAAGGATAAAATAATGCCACTAGATTATTCTTCTCAAAAAGTCTAAATGTCAAATTTATATAAAATTTCGTCATAAAAAAGACTATCTTATTTCTTAATATTATTTTATTTATTCTCGACTTTCAAAGTTGAAATTCTAATTTCATTCTTGACATGATTTTTTTTCTTCTATTTTTTTAAAGAAATTTATACAGAATGATATTTAAATATTTTTAACTCMTACGTACATATTTAGTTTGGAGGGAGGGAGTAATTTTTTTATAATTGAAAATATCYTAATACTTCCAAACTTATGTTTGGTTACATAGTATGGACYAAGAAGGATCATAATAGTTCCAAATTTATGTTTGGTAACCTAGTATGATAGAAGACTTTTAGTGTTTGAAACGAATTTGTCATAATCAAAGGGTAAAAATGGAAAAAGAAAAAAGAGGACTGCCTTTGGACATGTCAATTATTTTATATTTTCTTTATAAGACGTGAAGTCACGAGGAGGATTGAAGATCTTTTAATACGTTATTTTATTTCTTTTTAATATCAACCAGAGTACGATGTCTGCCTTTGGACATGTCAATTATTTTATATTTTCTTTATAAGACGTGAAGTCACGAAGAGGATTGAAGATCTTTTAATACGTTATTTTACTTCTTTTTAATATCAATCAGAGTACGATGTCTATATGTCTATATATCTTAATTTAATTCCTTCAACAATACATATTCTCCTCTTTTAAGAATATANTTTCTTTATAAGACGTGAAGTCACGAGGAGGATTGAAGATCTTTTAATACGTTATTTTATTTCTTTTTAATATCAATCAGAGTACGATGTCTATATGTCTATATATCTTAATTTAATTCCTTCAACAATACATATTCTCCTCTTTTAAGAATATATACGTATATATTATGTCTTTTGATTAATGTCGGATAAAAATATATTAGAAGTTTCGGAGTACGTATAAGTTCAATTCTGTTTGACGCGCTTGTACTTTTACATTGAATTTCTTGTTAAATCCAGTCTACTTAGACATTTACATATAAATTAGTCAKTTTAGTTTCATAAGTTACCTGTCACTTGTGGTTCTTTTTTATTTTTCCATTAAATGCATATTTAAAAGGTGAAATTGATAATGTGATAATTTAATTGGCTAAAAGTATCTCCTATTAGATAATAAGTATGGTATTTTKTATAATTTTATTTTTTTTCCTGGCATCTTTTATAAAATTTAATTGCTCTCTTGTCTTTTATGAAAAATATAAAACGCTTCTATTTTTAAGAAAATGATCTTATTGCTTTTTCCTTTTTTCATGATTAAATTTCTTTTGATGCATTATGGGCCTTAAAAATGATGGGCCAGGATGCATTATGAATCCCAGAACGAAACATTGGGTGAAAGCATGGCCCATTGGTTCGTAATATATGTAACATCAACATCACCATTAATGTTCTTTGAAGTAATCTCTGAATAGAGGAGGAAGAGAATCATCTGAAAAGTCSAATTATTATGTCTAAATTTTCAGTTTTAATGTATGCATGGTCTCTATGTTCAAAGCAGTTCCAAATAAAGGCAAAGATGTAAGAGATATCAAATGTCGGTGTTGGAGATCAGATTATTACATATTAAAACTTGTACTATTTTAAAAGATAAAATATGTGATGGTTGATGTTTATTCTAAATTTCAGTCAGAATTCGGAACATTATTCATTTATATTTATTAATTTTGAATTTAATTTAGAGATTTGTAGGGTGTAGGCTTGTCAGTCCATGACACCCAGGGCCAAAACTGAGATTTTATATAGGCAGGGCTTAGCTTATTCAATGACAAGCTATGATTAAGGGCGGGTAATGGACTAGCTTTGGAAAGATTAGTGCTCATTTTTCAATATAAGACATGATTAGACGTCAAGTAATGATGAAAAACAGATACTCCTCTAATTGCTTTCTTGATTGCATAGAAGTTACAAAACCATATCTTTTTTCAASCAAATGTATAAGTACTGATAAATATGATTAGTGTTGTTGTGGGGTGGGTTCTGTAAATTGATATTGAAGCTGGAAGCTTGTTCATGTTTCATCAATGGTGGGGAGAGGCTGTTTCTGCGTTTGTTATATTCTTCATATGACCATTCGCCAGTGAACCGTAAGGGGTTATTCATGACAATATAGACTTTGCTTCACGAGGAAGTTCTTTTCACTACAGTAATCATATATATTCTCTAAAATAATGCGAGCTCGGAGTTATGAAATTTGACTGCTATAATTGCAAAATGAYCTTCCCTGAGAATTTAGTTCGGGTGGCACGAGAAACTGATTTCCTTGCTATGGATGGTCGTTTGAGAGAATCACCATAAGGAAAGGGACGACCAACTACATTCCAACAGCGAAAGACACAGAAATCCGCTTGGTTATATTGCAGTCGAGAGAATGCAGTAATGGAGGGCCCCTGATATCTTTACTTTGAGCAGTAATAAGGGTGAGAAAGTAGTTCTTGGTCATCATGAAGCCCGCCGCTCAAAAAATGATCTTTATCTCTTTATGCTTAAAGCAGAAAAAGGAAAGGGAAAAACAAAGCATGCACAGAGAAGTTGGAGACAAAGTTAATCGAGCTTCATCTCCATTTGATGCCTTTCTTTTTGTTTTTTTATCAGTCAAGATTCTTTAAATATATCACTGTTCTGTTCTGCTATTCATATCTCTACTTCTTGCATGAGATGCTGAAATATTCAACCGWTCTTGTTTCAATCAAAGGCTACAAACTAAGACAGRAAAAGTAGTAAGCTTTGTATGAATATAGCTTAGGCTTTATGGAAAGAAAACAGTTCCCTTTTTGCCTGATATATTGCTGTTGTTCRTCTCGTTTTTGTTCATGCAGTGAGCTCTCGTGGTTCCAAATGCATGTCTAATAAGCTGGAAGGTATTAAGGAAGATGGTGAATTGAATTGGCTACCAGCTGCCACATGTCCTCCACCCGAAACACCTACTGAGTCCATGGAGTTCCTCGCCCGATCATGGAGTCTCTCTGCTATGGAGCTTTCCAAAGCTCTAACTCATACCAATGGTGCAAGCAAGCATGTCGAGATATCAGCTTTACCTTCTCTTGATGATGTTCAAGTTCAGAAGGAAACTTCTGTTCTTTCAGAAGAAAATGTAAGCATGTTACGAATTTCTATAGCGATATCAGTTAGTATTTTGTAGTCTACTTTTGCCAAATTTCCATGTTTTACTTGCAGAAAACTCAACTACCACCAGCTTTGGATAGTCCTCCAGTTTCTCCTAGAGGAAGTGATGATAGTTCAAAGGTATATCCCATCTTTACTCTCTTAGCTTCTTACCACAACCATCTGCACCACCGTTCCACAGCACCATGCATCTGCCGGGGTGGGAGTGGGAGGGCCATGTGAAGATATGGTGTACATACATAGACAAAATGTACACGGTACAACTTCTGACKGAAGTGTGAACCATCCAATTCAATCGACCTGTCCTGGATCCGTCCATAACTAGTTTCTACGTGACACCATTGCGAGGATCAAGCTTGTTGTGACTGAAACCACAGCAGATATGTTCAAAAATGAATGTAAACAAGCATTTATCATATTTTATTTTGTTCAAGTARTGAGTAACASCGAATCTAATTGATTTTTGCAGGAACTTRTTTTACTTCATCAAGCTCTCAATCCAGAGATTATCTATAATCAACAATTGCTCAAAAATGGGGTATCAAATTATTCAGCAAAGCTACAATTATTTCCATATACCGATTCCAATAAGCATAARATCCTTTAACATGTCCCATAAATGTACAGCTCTACAGAAACATGATTAGAGGAAAGACGATGGGTAGATGGATAAAAGATCAAAAGGATAGAAAGAAACAGGAGCTTAGAACACAGAATGCCCAATTGCATGCAGCAGTATCAGTTGCAGGAGTTGCTGCAGCAGTGGCTGCTATTGCAGCATCATCTGTAACGTCTCCAGAGAAGTACACAAACCAACAGAAGAAATCTTCAAAGATGTCTACTGCAATTGCATCTGCAGCAGCTCTAGTTGCCTCCCACTGCATAGAAATTGCWGAGGATATGGGAGCTGATCATGAACAAATATTAACAGTCGTTGATTCTGCAATTAATGTGAGGACTAATGGTGATATCATGACCCTAACTGCTGGAGCTGCTACAGGTATCAACATCATCTGCTGGTTTTTTTTGGCAAGTTCAAATCTTGATATAGGATACTAACTCTTAAATACCAGTTTAATTTTCCCCCTATCCTGGTCCAATTCTTCAACCGTGAATAATTATACCTGACATGAAGCAAATGGTATGAAATCGATCTAATTGTCTACCCGGATCTTTACTGGTTAATTAGGGTGGATGGTGCTACAAACATCCACAAGTAATCTTTAACGCTTCCAAGATAGAATAATTAAATAGTTAGTTCACAAACTCATTTTAATGCCTTAGCCATCACAGTTAACATCTCATATATTATAAAACAACATGGTGCAGCACTGCGAGCTGCTGCTACACTAAGATCAAGGATGATGCAGAAGGGCTATGCAGCTGCAACTTTTGCTCTTGCAGAGGAACATATCGAAAATAACAAAGACTCGAATGTCTTAGCAGCAACAGATTTTGTCTCACGAGGGGGAGAACTACTTAAACGGACTAGAAAAGGTAATAGTTCTTCATGACTTGCAGTWAGACAATTATAATAGATGTTATGGCCAACTTCACGATAACTTAATTGTTGATGCAGGAGATCTCCACTGGAAATTAGTGTCTGTCAACCTGAATTCAGATTGGCAGGTATGAGAAAACACATTCTTTGATTAAAATTGGCTACTTAACAAAATGACAGCCATTAATAGCAATAAAACCTTCAAAGGAGATAAAATAAGATTCCACTAATAGTTTGTCATCAACATAACAACTCATTTCACATGAAAACAGAAATGAATAGATCCGAAGTTTCTTTCCTGCAGCCTTTTTCATTCATTTAAATTGACAAATTAAAACCGGAATTGTACAGGTGGTAGCTAAAATGAAAAGCAAGCATATGGCAGGAACGTTCACAAAGAAAAAGAAGTGTAAGAAAATTAGACCATCTAATCACACCACTAATTACCTTCATCCCCTGTCATGTTTATCTGATCTGAGCCCTACTAAATCACAGGTGTAATTGCTGGAGTCTACTCTGACATCCCAGCATGGCCTGGACGGGAGAGGGAAGAAAGCAATGAGCAAAGGGCTTACTTTGGGATACAAACCGCTGATAGGATAATTGAATTTGAATGCAGAAGTAAAGGAGACAAACAGATGTGGATTGAAGGAATCCAATATATGTTGCATTGCCGTGTAAATATGACTTAAACTTTGTGTTACAAAGGTCATATTGACATAACTATATCTTGAATTTTCTGAAGCAATAATCTTGATCTTTATCCTAAAACTCAAATGCGTATACCAAAGAAGGCCTACCAGAATAGTSCAGTGCCAAAATGATGTGGAATCTTCAGCTATCAATTGAGTTCCTTCAGCAAATCAATATTATCAACAAATACCTGCAATTAAAAGTAATAATAATAAGGGAAACCAGGTCACAAAATTTTATCAGACATACTCGAATGCTTGCTGTGAACCAAAAATGAAAAAGATTTCAAACCATGCCAATATCACTATTTGAAATCAAAAGACATAGTCCATTAATGGATAGCAAATGATACATCCATCAAACGAGAGATTCTGAGACGACTAATTTGTGCACAATGCTAAACCAGAAACCTCGTTCCAATTTTGTATTAAAGTATTCTGGACAATGTCTTATATGATATCCATCATAAGCTCACCAGTCATTAGTCCCTCATACTGAACCTCAGTTATGAGGTTTCAAGTATACATGGTCCTACCTCTATTCTCAATTAAGAAACAGCACAAACCAGATGCAAAATCTTTCATGGCAACTTTATCTATCTAAATGAATTGCTCTGATATTTTTACAATTATACACCTTTTTGGAAATTTTAGTGGCCGAGTTCCGTGGTGCATTGTTTTTTTTCCCCCTTTTGTCATGTACTGGGTGATTGAGTTGTGGTGCTTGCACTATTTTCAATACAAGGCACTAAACCAATTCATTCCATTTTTCCCAGATGATTGTCAGAAAATTATCAAATGATAAATTCACAATAAGAGATATTATATTGTTCAAGAGTCAGTAGCATAAAGTTAGCGGCACAGATTTTCTTCTGCTATAGCTAGCATAAAATTACTATAGCCACATTCTCTTAAAAATGAAAAACCATCATACAGTGTCACTGGCAAAATTCAATTGATATCTTCACCATCCTAAGCATAACAATTGTRACAAAAGTTGTAAGATTTACCATTCTCCAACCATCAGGATCCAAGAAGACAGTGATCTTGGTATTAATGCCTGGCAAAGGCCCAGGTTCACGAATAACTTCTCCTCCACACAGTTTAATGACTTCAGCACTCTTGTAGACATCATCTGTACCTATTGCAATCTGGAAGAGGACATGAMTACTTTACAAAGGTTATGCAGATTGAGATACTGAAGATCCTAGATGATTTTGCTATATATAYTGCACTGATGGACGACAGTTTAATTTGCATATATAGTTGAAACATCCTTGGTATTCTGGTAAAGGTAAGAACACTCACTTGAGCATAGCCATCTCCTTTATCAATCTCTTTGACTCCATAGTTGTAGGTCAACTCTAGAACAGTGTTTTTGTCTTCAGGACCATACCCCATTATTGCAACCGTATACTGCAAACAGGCACAAAAAGTTTGTAAAACAAAGCGCTGGAACAATATTATGCATGCACACAGTGTCATGTGAACAAAACATTGAATTGGCCTTGAGAAAATTGCTAACAGAATACAGGCTATGAGTTTGCATGTAAGTGACGGTTGTTCAGACAGCTGTGACACTTTTGTCTACCACCAAGACTGCCCATGCAATTCCTTCATCTCAAGAGGACTAAACAGGATAGTCACCTTTTGCAGACGTCAGCTTGAAGTAGTGCAAGTATCAACCAAGAAGAAGAAAGTAAAACTCACAAGCATTAGTAACCAAACACACTGAATAAGAAGGGAAACACAATCTTTACCTTTGAATCTCACTAAAAACATACTTCTAGTTTTGGAACATTGTCTTATAAGTCATCACTGATCAAAATATGTGATTCCTTTTAACCAAGAGATACTCATTACTGCTGTGGTCTAAAAGTCAGATTCTGATGTTCTACTTGAAATCAAAGCCTGTACAAAGAAAAAGAATAGACAGAGAGAATACTGCAAACCTTAAGCACTCTTGTACAACCACCACCATATCCAGCCCGATAGAATTGTTAAAAACATYCTCACGTTAAAGTGTGTAAGTTTATGAACTGCAGAGACCTGAAAGATTTACGCTATTTGGTAGAGGTGATAATGCATCAGAGTATTAGAATTAGCAACAGTCCTGATCCCATACTCATTGACATAGTTAGCACATTTTGGGCTTGTTGATAAGAATATAGTTTAAACAGCTTAAGTTGGAATAGCCAATAATACTCATGGTTGACAAAAATCTACAACAAACTCATATGCATGACCAGGGGTGGGGAACTTGAAATTGGGAGGGGGGGGGGGGGAGGGGTGGTGTCATAGAAAAAAATATGAAAAATTCTTTGGAAGTGTGAAAGGTAAAATCTATAAAGATTTCGATGAGAATTTTAACTTTTCTAAAGAAAAACTGTGGTTTTCAGAAATTCCCCTTTTTTCCCTGTGGGGGTAGAGAGGGGGTGGCTGCCATCCCCTGCCCCGCTTGGGTCGTTTATGGGCATGACCAATACATTTCACTGTTTGACTTACTGATAAGTTAGCAAATATTCGGGCATCAGGGCTTCAGGTTTCTGAATTGCGTTAAAGATTGCAGTCTCAAAATTGCATAGGAGCAATATGATTGCTGTCGCACATACTGAATTTGTGTTTGATAAAATGAAAATGTGTAGAAACGTCTCACATAAAAATCATGTCATGCTAAGGTATGAACTCACTTTGTCATCAGGATAATCTCTTTTGCGAAGAAGCTCCATCCCAACTGCCTGAATATTCGAAATAAATGAAAGATATTCAGAAACAAGCAGAAGGTTAATTGCTTTAATGATAGTTTAACTAAAGCTATTTCTTTTAAAATGTGATACAAGCTTACCTTCTTATAGAAATTAATTGAACGGTCAATATCTCCCACCCGTAGCATCACTTGACTTAGTGGCTCAGAAGTTGGTGCTCTCTCCAAAAGCTCAAAGTCATAGCCTTCTGGATCTTTGACGAAGGCAATTCTAATAGTTCCATCTTTTGAAGGACGAGGCTCCTGTGTTACTTTCCCCCCTTTACCCTTTACTAGATCAACTGTTTTGGCCACCTACATCAAAGTTACGAAATATTAGTTATGCTAGATATAATAAACCTTAATCATGAACTATATCTGCAATTTGAAAATTCAAAAATTAAAAGATGAAATTTGAATATCTCGATCTGGAAGGGATTAATCCCACAACCCCATTTCTTCAGCAAAATACAGAACTTGGTCAAACAAATGTCCTATGGAGGACATACAATAGAATGGCAAGGAGTATAGGGACACTGGGGGGCCATTCAAATCCACTTCACTAGGCCTACTTAAAAAGTATATGCAAATTTGTATGTCAGATAGCCTTTAGCTTCAATTTTCTAAGCTTCTTGTCATCATGGAACTCAATGTTATATGATTTTGAACCGTGATCTCTAAATGTCCAACCAATAAAACCATTAAAATGCTTGGTTGGCCAAATCTCAAACAGAATTTTCCATAGAGTGGTCCAATTCATTCGAGTTACTGGAGAGCAACAGAACATATCGTCCTAGTTTACTGTGCGTGGGTTAATCAAATGACCTCATGCTATACAGAGCAGAGTTARTTTTCAATCAATGACCTTTGACAAAGAGGATGGATTAAATATGTATACCCCACCAGAACTTTAATTATTCGAACATGGGAAATTTTCTGTTTGAGGAGAAAAATATTGTTAGATGGCCCAAAAGGGAAAAGTGGGGCTTTTGATCTGCAATTCTAAGAAGACTACATGAGTGGAGCCTCACCTGTTACTGGTGAGGTTTGTTGGAGAATTGTGGTCTAAAAGCAGTCACAGCTACCTCATGAAAGAAGTGTCTGGAGAAGGATTCTGCTAATTTAAAAGGAGTGTTCTTACCCAAATTTTGTACATAAGGCTAACAATATGGTGCATACCTTTTCTGTACATAAGCACAAGAACTGTGCTTATAAAGCTCATCTTGCCTGTCCTAAAGATAATGGGCAAGGCARCAAGTCCTACAGTAAAGCTCATCTTGGCTAGTTCTTTGTGCTTTACTCCTGTAGTTGTTTAAACTACTGAGGCAACTTTCTTGTGGAAATTACTGCAAAATGTTGTCTTAATATATAAGTCATATCTCATTCTCTTGATGTCTTAAGCAAGACACAGGGATGTAATCACTGTAGCATCACGTGTGTGCCACCAAATTATTATTTTGTTCACTATGAAAATAAAGGGCAGAAAGAGCGTAAGAAAGACTCTACAGAAAGTTATGCCATAGTTTCTTTTTCACATTTTACTAAATTGGTTCCAGAGGAAAGGTAATCTCTAATTCCAAGAGCGTACCATCTGTTGCACAATAACTAATAGCAGGGAAAACTGATTTAACTGGCAATCAGGAAACTTCTTACAGCAGAATAGATATATCTGCACAAATAAAAAATGGAACCACCCAAGTAGAAAGCTGAATGCTACATGTGTAGACGTTATTGCMAAACATTATGAAGCCTTTTYAAGAATATAGATTCAGGGGGTACAACATTAGTGAAGTATGCTTTTTTTCTTCTCTTTTTTCCATTTTTGTGGCTAAATACCAGCGTATCCTTTACTTCAAGAGAATTGGTTTATTGGCAACAGGGAAACGGAGGTGGACAAGGAAGAGGAGAGGAACCTTACATTTTCAACTGCAATGCCAAAATGTCCAAAACCGGTTCCAATATTGTAGTTGTTAACTCCGTAATCTAAAAGCAAATAAACAGAAATTAAACCCAAAGCACTAGCACCTCCAATTTTCAGAAAATTATAAAATTGGATATTGATCACTTGATGGCATACTATAAGTAAGTTCCAAGGAAAAATTTGAATCTTCAGATCCATATCCTAGAAAAGCATTTGAATATTTCTCTTCTGGGATGTCACGCTTCCTCAATACCTTCATTCCCAAGCACTCTGTATAAAATCTGTAAACAATATAGATCGGTTGTTTCCCACCTCAAAAATACATGAAGTGCAGTTCTAAGAGAAACTAGCAATCTGCAAAGAGAGACATACTTTATAGTCTTGTCCAAATTCCCAACACGATAAACAGCATGGAGCATTCTTCTTTTATCTTTTTTGGTCCCCTCCAACAAATCATCCGAAGTTAGAGAAACGTTTGCAGTTGTGTAGCTTTCCACTTCGCTCTCCTCAGGTTTTACGAATTTTTGTACTTTTCCATCAAATAACTGCGACTGTGAGAGAGCTAAAATGTAAAAATTGAGTTAATTATAAGGAATTCAGAGATTTTTTTCCGACTTCTTCTACTGACCATGAATAAGACATTCCATAGGAAACTACAACCTGGTTACCTCTGTCAGTATAATTCCCAGATGGAATTTGAACACTTCCACATTCCACATTCCCCATTCAACAAGATCAGGTCACATGTCTAGAGAAGTCTTTGATTTTCTTTAACTGATAAAATTCCAACATTTATTGAAAAATAGACGAAGATCATAACTTTTCTTTGCATATTAAGGCATAGTGAAATGCATACACTGGTAAGTCAATTTTTACCCAATCTGTTATAAATTAAAGTACTATAAATCTTTCACTACCGCATGATAAAGAACAAACATCAAGAAATTACACCCCAAAGTTGAAAAAGACACCAAAAATGCACCCACAAACAGATTCATTCATCGAAGCTGCATTGCAAGTATGAATCATAAAAGCAAAAATTTTACCACATATACATAATACACTGAAACTGATCCAAGAAACAAAAAGAACGGTTACCCGTACTAAGCTGGAGGAGCGCAATCCTACGCGATGAGTTATAAGCAGAAGCCAAGAAAACATTGTGCCCACGAGAAGCAGTATCAGAAAATTTCGGTACCTTGAAGAATGAAGGCTTAATTGAAAGCAACTGAAGAGCCATTCTTTACAAAACGCCAGTGTTCTTCTCCCTCTTCCTAATCTATACATGTAGCGGGATGTATGTGGACAATGCAACGTTTCTCGTGGAGTTATCCACACCACGGACTAGAATGGATTTGTCAAATCTACTTCTTACTTCTGATAGAACCAAAACTACTTCTGATCTTTGTTTTGTTTGACAGAGCATGTCACTTTATTGATATTTTTGTCCCATAAATTAATCAATTTTACAGTACAATTCACCTTAAAAGTCACGAGTTTAATATGATTCTTTGATCGCGTATGTTACACAGTCAACCATGCCCTTCGGATAAGTTTTTGGATCTTTAGCGTCTACTTTGGTTGATTTGCAGTGAATAAAGCTTCAAATTTTTTAATATATATATTTTGATAGGTAAAGCTGAATATAGACTTATCAAAAGTACTTATAAATACACTAGGCATTTACAGGGAATATAGTGACAGCACGGAATCGAAAGTCTCTGAATCAGTTAAGCCAAAAGGCTAGAGATCTAAAATAAAAGATGTTTTCAATTGTATCAAAACATGAGGATACATAGAACAAACAACCTTGTACGCATATGTATTTTGATCATTTTGATGATGCACTTCGCATTAACAGGTTGTCCCTAAAAAATTTTCTGTGTCCTGGCGTTCCATGGTGATGCACAGTACTTGAGATGGCAATACCTTTGGCTTTGCTGTGCCACTTTGTTCCTTCGGCCTCCTTCTTGTACCACTTTGGAGCACTTAATAGTCGTATGTGATCTTCAACCAATCCCATATGTCATTCCAAACTTCCAAGGTAAATTAAAGAAAAAATGCTCAGCCGATTCAAGTTGATTGTTGCAAAAAATACAATGTGTGTCCACAGGTTGACGAAGCTTGTCCCTCGTGCATAGTTTTGATTTTGTTGTAAGCCATAAAATGAAAACATGCTTTGGTATGTGGCAAGCGTTCCAAACTACATTCAGCCAAATCAGTTGAGTCCCTCTCGATCTAAAGTAATCATAAGCCATCCCAGTGGATAAGCTGTCTGAAATAACCCATTGCTCAAGTCTGCTAGATACTCCCATAAAGACGCTTCGTTGAGACAAAGCAGGTCCCTAGCGTCGAAAATTTTCTTCGGTAGAAGGGAATCACCTTTGCGGACCCTCCACGCCCAAGGGGATTCGCCTTGAAGTTAGACATGGTTGACCCAACGGACCTAAAGTGAATCCTTCTTAGAATGGATGTTCCATAAAGTTTTGGCAAAAAGAGTTGTATTCCACCTTCTGGGATCTCTAAAGCCTAGGCCCCCTTCGGTCTTGGGTAAACAAATTTCATTCATAGCGACAAAAGGCCTTGACCCAAAGAAATCTCCTACATAAACCAGAAATTTGTTTTGTGACTGCAATAGAGGTGGGAGAATAGAAAGCCAGAAGCACTGCACTCATTGTAGCACAGTTTTAATCAATTCTGCACGTCCAGCATAAGAGAGATTAGTGCAACTCCAACTCGTAATATAGCTTGATATTTTATTAATGAACTGGGAATAATGAGAAACTTTGAGTCTTGAAGCAGCAAGCGGGATTCCTAGATATCTAAACGACATAGTGCCCTGACTAATGCCAGTGAGAGTAAGAATATGCTGCAAGTCAGGATCTTTCACTCCAGCAGTAAATATGTTACACTTATTGAAATTAGGATGCAGGCCTGAGACTACCCCAAACATCTTAAGATTGTRCACGAGGATGCTAATAGAGATAGGATCTCATCTAGCAAATAACATTAGGTCATCACTGTAAATGCAAGGTGAGTAATGTTGAGCAAGCCACATTTCAGGCCTTGAGCAATCTGGAAAAGTAGTCCAAGCAAATCACAAATAGGTAAGGGGAGATTGGATCTGCCTGCCTAAGACCTTGTTGCCCTTTAATGAAACCAATGCGATCACCGTTAAGGGCAATAGAATAAGAAGGAGTAGAGATGCATTTTTCTAATAGGTAGTTGCGGAAAGCCAAGGCCCGTAAGAGTGTGAATAAGGAAAGACCAGTTCACAGAATCAAAGGCTTTCTATAAATCAATCTTCATGAGGCATCAGGGCGAGATACACTTTTTGTTATACTACCTAAGTAACTTCTGAGCAAGATGGTGTTCTCAATCATAGAACGTCCTTCAACAAAGACAGCTTGAGCTAGATTAATGATGGAACCAAGAACATGCACAAGCCTAGCCGGTAGAATCTTGGAGATGGCTTTATAAATGACATTGCAGCATGAGATGGGCTTATAATCCCCAATAGAAGAGGCATGCAGTGCTTTCGGACTAGAGCACTGATTGATAGATTGAGTTGTTTGAGAAGCTTACCAGAGTTAAAGATCTCTAGGATGGCTTCATTCACATCATTCCCAACAATGCCCCAAGAGGAGGAGTACCCATCAGGTCCTAGCACCTTATCGTTGCCAATACTGAAAATGGCATGCTGGATCTCTTCTCTGGTTACTTCTTTGACTATGCTATCAACAAAGTTGCTGCTAAATGTCGGGCCATATTTAAACACACTTGGATTGGGTTGTAAACAAGGGCCGGACGTACCAAGTAGTCTCAAATGAGTTTTAAATTCTTTTCCCATTTCTTCTAGTGATGTAGTGACATTGCCATCTGCTTCGTAAACAGCTGCTATAAATCTTCTTTTTGAATTCCTACTGACAAGAAAGTGAAAGTACTTACTACATTTGTCTGCTTGGTTAAGGTGATAGCACTTAACTTTTTGGTATAGGAAGGATACTCAGCTTCACCTAAGCTTCGAGCAGTAATGGTTAGGCTGGCCACTCGGTCTTCAAGAAAGCTGCTAGTTAGATCATTATGAAGCTAGAATTGGSCAGCTTCAAACTCGAACTTGGCATTCTATGCTTGAGCTTTGATATGGCTAAAATGCATGTCATTGAGCTTTTTTAGAGGCCTTTTAAGCTACTGAAGTTTCTTACAAAATGAGAACTGTTGTAACCAACACAATGTGCAGTCCAGTTGCTAGCAACAATCTGCTGGAATTTTGGATGCTCAGCCAACATATTAAAAAATTTGAACAGTTTCCAGTATGGATAGTTCTCTTGCCAAAGAGATTATATAGAGAGAATGGTCAGAAAGAGGCCTTGATGGTAGAAAATCAGCTAGACCAAGAATTCAGATTGCAGCCACAAGTGATTGACCAAGACTTAGTCTAATTTGCTCCAAAGAGTGTTATTCGTCCAAGTGAACAAGTAGCCAATTGAATGTAGGTCAGTCAAGCTAGCTGCCAGGCAACATTCTTTGAAGTCTCTTACTTCACAGTCCGTAATATTTGAGCCATTGTATCTTTCCTCATGGGAAATGACATTATTGAAGTCCCCAACCAATATCTAAGGGGTGTTGTTGGTAGAATAATGAAAAAGATTGTCCCAAAGAGACTTTCTTGCCACAATATAATTAAAACCATATATGAAGCTGATTTGAAAAGTAATTGAAGTTACCTTACAAGAAAGCAGGCAATGTATGGCCTGTGGCATAATGTCCAACGTGGTGATTTGGTCCTTGGTATGGTTCCAAAAGATGAGAATCTATCCAGCTTAATGGGTATTGAAGTTATTGATCTCACTCTACGAAAAATTTGCTTCTCATAAGCATCCATAATTTCTCCAGGTTGAGATTGGTTTCCAAGATACACATGATATCAATATTATTAGACTTGAGGTGGTGTAGCATGTCTTTTTGTTTCAGGTGAAGGTTGAAACCCCTTATATTCCATGATGAGATCTTCATGTTGAGAGGGAAGGGGAAGAACCCATCCCAGCCTTAGATGGATTTAGCTTCAGGTGTGTAGGTAACTTGGTACATGATGAGAGCTTGATGGGGCCTCTATGTTGACTTGAAAGCTTTAAAGGGAGTCGGGGAGCAGGCTAGCTTTCACTTTCTTTTTCTTCTTAATTACTCAGTGAAAGCCCCCTCCGGCAGCTCCAGTACCTCCTGAACAGGCTGCTTCCCTCAACTGTCCAAAGTGTTATCCACCTAGTTCTCWGTTGCTCCTTGAACTGGTACTTTGCTGGATGGTTGGGTATCTTGCGGGAATGGTGGAACATCTTGCTCCGTAACTTAGGTCGTTCCAATWATCTCTTATGACGAACTTGCTCCAGATGATTGGCCTTCAGTAATCACAACTTTAGCTGTTTCCTTAGCAGTAGGTTTAGTCACCAAGTCAGTTGATTGCTTTCTTTCTGCTTGTGATGCGTCTTTGCCACTGGATTCCTTCTTCCTATGTCTGCACGTCTTTTCAGTGCGTCCAATGATCTTGCATATAGCATAGAACTTTGGCTCATGCTCATAAATTATTGGTTGGACAATAGACTTACAAGACAATCAGATTTTGATGGACCTGGTCAGCTCCTTTGAGGCATCAACCTCTACTAAGACCGAGCTTATGAAATTCTATCCTTAGTTTTAGTGAGCCATCAATCTGAATACGGTTACCAACTTGAGTCACAATTTTACTTAGAGCTCTATCATTTCAGCAATCAAGGGGTAAATTTCTTCAGGCCCAAAATCAAAAGAAGTAGCATAACCTTGAGCATGAGAGTGCTGCCAAACACATTGTATGYTCTAGCTGCTAAAATCTTGTCCTGGTCGTTCTCCGAGTCGAATTTGAAGATAAGCCAACCATTTCTACGTGTGTGATGCATGTATCTAACTTTCCAAGAGCAACAAGACTTGATGAAGGCATGTTTACTAGGAAAATGCTCAACAAAGTGGCCAATCACACTGTTACCCCATGCAATTTGAACATGGTCTAGATCAATGCTTTCTACTTCATCCTTCTTCTCTCCAACAGAAAATTTGATGCCTGAACTTGGGAGTTGGTTTCTCAAAAAAAGGCTAACCCAAGGAGCTWTGGCTTGTTTGGGAGGGTCTCCTTTGTCWTGCTTAGCAGTATCCAATGCTCCAGCATTATCAGAGTTAGAAGCGGTGTCTTCAGTCCCTAGGTTGAACGAGATTGGAGGGGAAGAGTTGGACAAGCTTTGGGTTTCCAGACCCAGTTGTCTAAGTTTTGCTTGAGGCAGAGGAGTGGGATTACAAGGAGTAGATTTAATCTTTTGCCTGGATGGAGCATTGAGAGAGAGAGAGTATCTGATTGGTCCTCCAAAAGTTGATTTCAGTCAGCTACAGATTTTTTCCCCATTGAAATTCAATACAGATTTGCTAAAAATGGAAAGGTTCCACTAATGAGGCAGTCTGGAAAAGCAAAAAGGAACAGGTCAGTGCCAGAGAAGCACTCTAGTCAATGGCAATTTGAATTTGAAAAGAAGTAAGAAGAAAAATGTGAGAAACAAGGGAAAATGAGCAAAACAAAGCAGAAAAGGATCAAGGAGGACATAAGCAGTGGTTCTGGAAGAACCAAAAGTTATCAAGGCATGAAAAATCAAGTTCAGATAGGACGAACCAAGAACGGCAAGAAACCAAATAAGAAGAACATGATAGATTGCTAAAACAAAGATAGACAGAATGAAAGGCTAAAGAAAACAAAGCTAAAGGAAGTAAAAATGAGGTAAAGCGTAGGATTAATGTAGCAAAAGTTGAGTTCAAACAAGGGAAACGCAAGAAGTGAGGTGAACCTTCAAGGTCACCWTGGAAATCTCTGAAACCCTGTTGGAACTCGAACTAGCTGGACAAGTCCAACAAAGTTGTGCTCCAGGCAGTGTCCAAATATCCTAGGGCAAGGATGATTCACAAAATCAACTCGAGAACAGCAGCTTGGCTCTCTAAGTTGAGAGCACCTCTCTCTAACTCTTGACCCCCAGCTAGCTTTACCATCTGGTAAGTCCCTCCATTTGATGACTCAATTTTTTTCTAGTATATTTTATGTGTTGGGTAGATGGTTAACCCAAAATGAGGTTCTACATTTAACTCCTTTTATTGCGTTAGATTAAAAGACTTTTGGATTAGACATTCTCCATATAAGGTTAGACTTTGCGAGCATGATGCGAGTCAAATATGGATTGGGATTGGCTCACCGGCGTGGGGATATTGAATCTATAGGGAAAAAAATGCATTGGAAGAGTTAAATATAATTGTGGTATTTATAGTGGAAGATATAATTAAATTCAGTAAAAATTTACTTGTAATTCCAAATTACAAAATTATTACTTACTCCTTCCTTAGTTTTTTTAAAGCATGTCATAATAAAATTTTTAATTTTATTTTTCGATGTATGTCAGGTTCCACTTATCAACATACCATTAAATATTTTTTTTCCATCTTCACACTTATTTAGTTTTCAAACCAACAATATAAATCAATATATTTTCTCTAATGTAATTAATTATCTTATTTTACAATGGAATGATATAGATGTCACTTTAATAGTAATTTTAAATTAATTTATTATCTTGTAAATCTTTGTATTTTACGATATTGTAATATACTTTTAAAAAATGAAGGGATATTTTGAATTTAACTCGTCTCTACAACTCTCGAAATGATTCATTTTATTATTTCTCTTGATCTACTATCATTTTACAAATTTGTATTAAACTTCTACTTATATATATTGAAAGTTAAATAAGAATAGATAGTAAATTCATTCATATTATTTATTGATTTTAGGAAAAAATTTGAAATTTGGTAACAACTCTATATCTATACTATATTAACATATTACAATATAATAAAAATCATTTTTGACAACTTTATTTCCTTATCCTATTAAAAAATTATCAATAGTAATCTTATTTAATTTATTTAAAATACGAAAAGCTCACTCAAAAAAGTATTTGCTTAAGATATGTTTCATATTTCAAATTGAAACAAAAAGAAAGGTTATTCCTGTAAGTCTCTACAAATTGAAATGATAAAAAAGACAAAAAATTTGAAAGAAAACAACATTCTTATTCAAATTCACGTTGTTCTAATCCCTAAAATAAAAAAGGAAAGAAATTCTAGGATTTTRCTAAAATGTYACAATAATAATGATACTTTCTAAAATTCATATTGACGAACTTCTTCTTATCATACAGATTCTGGTGTGGTCTGTACACATATATGAAAATGAAAATATGCAAAAGAATGATAAAAAAAATCTTGAATAATACTTTCTTATACATTTATACACATAATTTTATTATAAACAAATGAATTATGTATAATAAATAAATAAAAGGTAAATAAAAAATTAATCGCAATACTTATTTTATATTTTACATAGAGAACAATATACAATTAATAGGTAAAAATCGTACCGTCCCGGAGTGTGCAAAAAAATGTCATATTAGGGTTRTAAGATAACTGAAAATTAATAAAAGATAATTTTATAAATAATTATCAAGAATAGCACAAGAACACCAATATTAAAATTCTTAGCAAGTATGATTATATTTTACGGTCCAATAAAGAGATATATTTTTTCATTTCTCTTCAATACCTAATTATATATTCAAAATATTAGTCGACACAATTTATGAAATAATATAAGAGTATGTGATACAAAATAATATGCAATGTATGTATTCCATACTAGTTAAAGAAAAAAAAAAAGAAAAGAAAAAAACAAAATTGTAATTGGGATGTCGAAGTGGGCTTTTCCCTCGGCAAAGAGGATGAGTTTTGGGCTTTAGGTTTTGGAGCGAACTGCGGATATGGGCTTAAGGAATGTGGCAATTAAGATAACATCGAAGGGACTTGAATAGATTTTACAATATAGAGAATGGGCCAACCCAACAATGAATTTTGGCAAGAAAGCGGTCTTTATTCCTTTCCCAATTTTGGTATATTACAGTATGCCCCGAAACTATAGCCTTTTTGTCAAAGGTGCCATCATCTATCAGTTGTACCAAATTGACCGCATTATAGAGGTCCGAATTAAGATTTTTGCTCCTAAGCTTGTATGTACCTCCTAAATATTTACTACTTCAATCAACTCCTCAGCTCTAGTCTTTGTCATCTTTGTCAAGATGTTGCAACTGTACCCTATCTATAATTTTAATGTACAATAGTAGTTTATCCGTTTCTATATGTATAATTTTATAAAACGTTCATTTATTTATTTTTTAARCAATTTTCGAAAACATGAGAGCTTTTCATTATTTGAGAAAAGAATGAATGATTATGACTTAACGCCAGAGTTAGAGAGCAAAGGCGGTAATCGATCTCTAGGTTAATATTTTTTAAAATTTATATAGAATTTTTGTGGAAGAAGTATTATTTTTGCTCCTTCTAATATCTCAATTATCTACTCTCGTCCATCAAAATAAAGTTTGAGCTTAGTTCTTATTTTGACTTATCGATCATTTTCAAATATAGATTTAGCTTTTATAAATTAAAAGTATAGCCTAGATATATATTTGTACTACTAAAAACATATAGTTAGGACCCCTAACTAGAAAGTCAGGAGTTCAACTCCAATTAAGTGTAGAATTCTTTCTCTCCTTTTGCAATGGAGGAGTAAATCTTCCCACCTCGTTGTGTGTATATATATATATATATTCTACTTTCAGTTTTTACTATATTTAGAAGGTGTGCTGAAAAGAAGTTTTCATCATTTGGGTCAGAATACCTCGTGAAGTAAAATCGTTCTAATAAAAAAAATATTTAGGAGGTGGGTTAGCGATTCATTCTTGTAGTTTTACCCTTCCTATTGTAGTTGGTTAAAAAATAAAAGTAAAAATAAAAAGATTTATGTACCAACCCTTTCTGCAAAATGGCATAGGACTATCGTACTAGCATTTCATTAATGAATTCCCCTCTAGTAAGGATACTACTAATAAAGAAGAGAATGATTAAGTTATACAATTAGTCTATTTAATTTTTTACATTTCCAAAATCGATCGTCAACGAAGTTGATTGTCTAGACAAATAGTACTATAAATAATTGATAAAAAAGAGTAAAATAAAAAAGAACTAGGAATAATTGGCCATCTGATCACCTCTAGTATATATGCTAATGACTGGAATACAGTCTATTTATTTTTCCATTTCAGATTCTTCGGAGATCATCTTGAGCAAATCTTGGTACTGATAGAGAAAATGGAGAGAAACTAAGAAATGCCATATTTATTTCATGCTCAAATAAAGATCCGAGGATAATCTCTTATATTGAGAAGAGAATAGTACTTGGAATTATTTCATTAACTACAATTTGGAATATAAGACTAAAATGAAGTGTTTTTTGATTAGTGGGTCAGCTAGTGGGAACTTTTTTACTTCGCATCTATTTATAGGTTTCATATGTTAGAACAGTAGAAACATCTTGGTATTAATTATCAATTATATTTACTTACTCCTGTATTATCTTTTTATTATATAGTATATCTTTTATCTTTTGATCTTATTTCAAGTAAAAATAACTTGAGATTTGGCGGATTGTACCTTTTTGGTATGATGATTGGATTAAAGTGTTAACATGTCCAAGTCGCCTGCTGCATGACCTTTCAGCACAATAAAGGAAGGAAGATTCCATGATCTCTAAGTGCTTTGAATTGGCGAATGAAACTGAATCAATGCCAACTCAAGTACATTACATGTGTGTGTGTCTCTGGCTAAATTCGTTTTGCCCATTGACTCCATCTGTGAACAAGTTCTTTTCTTTACAGAACGAAAAGAATAAATGGTGAAGAACATCATCAATAGAAGAAGAAGACCCAAAGATTAGCTAGGCTACTCGCTATTTTCTGGCAAATAATTCTTTCAAAGTGAAGCAGTTTAACTCTACTTTTGCTCGCAGAAAGTAATCTTTTGCTTCTCATTCTTCAATCTAATGCTGCTACAACTCCTACATTTGAGGTGAGTCGATGAAGAAGAAAAGAAGCCATAAACAATTGAATGTTGAAGAAAGTCACTGAGACTTGATTGCAGAATATTGAGGCTTAATTTGATTGACAAGATTATAGCACAAGTATGTATATACAGGGCAAATTATGTAATCTTCATCATGGTTCTCTGAATCTGTACTGTACATGAAATAAAAGGGGTTTCTGTTTTAGCCATAAAGTCAATGGAGAATCATCTGCATAACTTCACTATTTAAATGTCAAATGGATGGCAGCAGCACATACAAAAAGCGATTGAAAGAGAAAACAAATGAAGAACGACGACGCAGAGCTGACAACCACACACACACCAGACCAGACATACTCATTCGGCTCAGCGTCTATTTGCCAATATTTTTTCTCATCAAATATCAACTTAACTTAATTATTATCGGCGTGGAATCACGATCGAAAGAGCAAGAACAAAAGGCAGCATTCTATCTTTTCATAAAATTATTGAGTCCGATATGATTCCATAAGCAGCTAATTTTATAGTATTTTTACATGCATTTATAGCAAAAAAAGAGGGCAATGGTTTATGGGTTTGTTTTCTTTTTAATTTTCTTTTTTTCATATTAGTTTTTGCTATATAGCTTAGGCTAGTTTGGAGACTTTAAGGGAGAAATAGTGTGAAAATTTTGAAATTATACTAACCTCTCAATTTTAACAATTTTCATGACTTTTTACTAATCTACATAACTTTTTGGTACTTATTATACTTATAACAAAGATAATTGAACAATTCGGATAAATGTTTTGGATCTTTGAAAAAAAAAAAAGAGTAAATATTTTGGATACTAATAAAATCACATAAGAAAGACATTAAAATTTAAGGAGATAGATTCATTTTTTATATTAAAAAGGTATTCCAGTTTCAAGTCAATGGTATATGCACAATTGAACCATATAATAGTTTCTGGGCCATAAAATGCGATCATGAACATGATGGTAGAAACATTCTTCCTATATATAAAGGTGAACTATAGGAATCACAAACCAATAAATCCAGTCTAGTTCGGACTAGCTACTATAGTCTGCGAGGCTCTCAAAAGCCTCTCATCTTTTGCTGATCATCACCTGTTTCTGACCCCAYTCATGGCCAAGATTGCCCTAGGAAACGGCCGGGAGGCCATTCAGTCCGACTGCCTTCAAGCCCTCATTGTGGAGTTCATCTGCACCTTCCTTTTTGTGTTTGCCGGCGTTGGTGCAGCCATGACCACCGGTGATTATTAGTCTTGCATTTTAGAACTCAAACGCTACTTATAGAATAATACATGAAACTAACGTTAGGTCTGTTACAATTTTTGGACAGATAAGATGAGTGCAAATCCACTGGTGGGATTATTTTTCGTGGCCATGGCACATGCACTGGTGGTGGCTGTGATGATCTCTGCAGGTTTTCGCATTTCTGGTGGCCATCTTAACCCAGCCGTCACCCTCGGCCTCTGCGTTGGTGGCCATATCACAATTATCCGATCAATTCTCTACTTTYTTGATCAGTTGTTAGCTTCTGCAGCAGCTTGTGCTTTGCTCAAGTACCTAACCGGAGGACTGGTGAGTTTACCATAGATTCAGGGACAAATGTTACATTTTATATAGAATTTTCGCCCTCTTAAAACTAATACTCTAATTCCGTCCTTACATAGATTGATTTGATCAATATTAAAAGTATAACATCATGCATTAATAGTATTCATAATATATTGTGTGATCTTTGATTTCTGCAGACAACGCCAGCACATACACTACCAAGTGGAGTAGACTATGCACAAGGTATAATAATGGAGATTATCTTGACGTTTTCTCTTTTATTCACCGTCTATGCTACAATAGTGGACCCCAAAAAGGGCAATCTCGAAGGGCTAGGTCCACTTTTAACTGGGCTAGTTGTTGGGGCCAACATCATGGCTGGTGGGGCTTTCTCCGGGGCATCAATGAACCCAGCAAGGTCATTCGGCCCAGCTTTGGTTAGTGGAAACTGGACTGACCACTGGGTTTACTGGGTTGGGCCACTAATTGGAGGTGGGCTTGCAGGATTCATCTACGAGAATTTCTTCATTGTTAGGTCTCATGTTCCGCTTCCAAGGGCTGATGAAGATTTCTAGGTCTTTGTATCAAATCCAACTCGACTTCTAATTTGAGCTTTATGTTTTCTTTGAGGGATCTGTGAGGTTGTTAATTTGTAGATCAATTTTTTTTTTTTTTTGGGTGAATGGATAGATCAAATTTCTAGCCAAGTAAATGTATGATGCTTAATGTATCTTTAAGTGAACTTATAATTAGTCATGGAAAATGAGCTCTTTTATGTAAAATTAGCATCCTTTATGCTCTCCTTTCAAAATTTGGTATGCAAATATATAATATAAAGGGGTACAAAGGACTTCTACTACAAAGCAATACCAAAAACAATATCAAGGKTTATTCTCCTAAACCTAAAATCAATTATTTTTAAGTTCAGCGAAACAACCCCTCAATATATCATTATAAGTGTTCGATATAGAACTATATTTTAGACAGGATAAATCTTCATTTTACTCTAACGTTTGTTGATTTACTTGTTTTTAACTCGAAACGATAAAATGGTACCCTCAATGTTCCAAAATTTATCAATGCCCCTTTTATATAAACTCTATAAGAGCAGGAGTTTTGGGCCAAATTGAGACATTCAGTCTATATAGCTTTGGAGAATGAAAATGAATACTTAAAAAGGAGTTTTTAATATTGTTGTAATATATAAAAAATAATTAGAAAATATAAATAAGATTATAAAATGTAAACACCTCAAAATAGAAAAATGAACAATGATAGGAGAAGTTCATTTATGATAGCAACGACCACAATTAGTGTGATGTTCCCCTAGTTAGCTGCTCTTTTAATTGTTTCTATAAATGTCCAATTAAAGTGAGTAGCTACGAAAGATTTCAATTATATTTATTATTTGAATTTCTCTCACTCTAAAGATACTATATTTTATTATTATTTTGGCATTTCCATTGAATTTCTCTACTTTATTGCAGCAGTGGCCATTACTGCATATCAAAACTACAATAGTAATGACTCAACAGCCAATCACTATTCATTTTTCCCATCTTTTATACAAAACATTAGTACATGATTTTTGGTGCAAGAATTTAATTGGTTGATGCATTTATTGGCAAAAATTCATTTTTCATTGCAAAAGATTTGAATGGTTGAAGGAAGCGATCATGAGACTTTCCTATTAGAGAAGTAATCACAAGRAAAGTCAAATACGAGACCTCGCTTTCATTTATTGAATTGTAATTCAGACTGATGCCTTAAAGAATATGGTGATTCGTGTAAATTTTAATAACAAAATGAGAATAATGAAACAATAATAATAATCACATTGTAAGAAAAAAGATGGCTAATTTGTAATTCCCGTCGACCCTATTTTTAAAAATACATTAATTAAAAAATAGTACCTTTTTAAATTCATATAGGAATCTTCAATGCATATTAATCGTAGAAGATTTCAATCTAAGATAATTTATAATACATGGTCCTATCCTAAATGTGTTCGGAAGTGTCCAATGTCTTTAAAGGATACAAATGAATTATACATAATTATAAAAAATTAGCAGGAGAAGGAAAATATATATATATATTTTTTTTGTTCTTCTTTTTCAATCTCTCCTTGTGTTTTTGATGCTAGAAATGCTTAAACAATCTGGTGAACAGATGAAGATAGAAAGCAGTAATCACTTTGGAAAAAGATTTTAGCATGTTAAGATGGAAAGCAAGAACCAATTTACTTGTTCGGGGCACACGGTTAATATGAAAATTATTGAATCAAATCGAGATTTCGTATGTAACCTTTATTTGGAGCTTGAAAGAACTATTAGATTATGACATTTCTAGAGTACGAGTCAAACCCTGTGATGTAACTCGAACCAAGTTTGAATTAGTCTTACAAATACGATTACGATATTAACTTTAACACCTATTATAATAAGATAGATGAGTTTAATAACTTTTTTATCTATGAAACAAAATTAACTCAAGTTTCTTCTATTCCTTCCTCCATCTTTCCTTCTTGGTTACTTATCACTACAAATTTGCTAAAATATAAATTTAATGGAACAAAAAAAGAAAAGGGAGGATAAAAGTATAAAAATGATAATATTAAAAGTTTTACTAAATTAATTATCAAATGCTATAATTAAATTTAACATTCAAATTCAAACGTATATAAATAAGTTTTCAGTTCATATTTCATCTTGTCAAACGAGTTCAAAGTATAAAATTGTTTTTCTTTCTTGACAATATTTTCATCATAAAATGCACAAAGAACATTCATTGAGTAGACACACTAGACAAAATGAAGTAGACACACAAGACAAAATGATGTTAACTTCAAATAGAGAATGTCAGAGTTTCACATTAGAAATTAATCCATGGTTTCTGCAATAGGCTTCTGCATATTGGGAAAGGGTAGTTGAGCTAAGATTAATATTCCTGAAACTATGTTTACATTTTTACTCAAGTGATGAGCAACGGAATGCAGACATTATAGAAGAGTACCTTCAACATGTTTGTTCCTTTTCCTGTCCTCTTATTCTTTACTGTAATCTAATTTAATTTTGAATACCTTGCCTTTTCCTTTCTACCCAAGAAGGCGACAACACAGGGCTCATTTCGTACTCTGCAATTTTCTTCATATTACTTCGATCTGTACCCTGCAAGGTGACCTTCTCGTCAGGCATAATCTTGACTCTCCAAACCTTAAAGCTGTGGTCTAATCCAGCACTGTAAACTAAAAATCCCATCACAATAAACTTTTCCATTTCCAGAGAAGCAGCCAAGCACTTCACTGGTCCTCTATGAGCCTCCAGCACTGCAAGACACTCGTGATAGTAACTCCCTTCTTCTCTTTTCCAAACTCTTATGGTTGTATCCTCTGATCCACTGAATATCAACTTCTCTATGGCTACCAGGCAAAGAACAGCAAAACGATGGCCTTGTAGGAACCCCCCATGGTTGTATCGACTAGACATTTTTTCTTTCTCCCAAAAGTTTATAAGTCCATCGGATGATCCAGAGTAGAGGAAGCAAGAGCTCTGTGAAGTGCTCAATGCTAGGGCATTAATTGGGGACTGTTGGAATTTCAGGGTCATGGTCAGTGTATGGGAGCCTTGTCCATAAACTCGTCTCCAGATTTTCACTGAACCATCAGATGAGCAAGTAAATACACAACCATCCTCTTGGTTTATCACAATTGCGTTTACATTGTCTTCYTGAGCCACGAACGAGTCAACACATCGACCGTCTGATACCCTCCATGCTTTCACTGTTCTATCCCATGATCCAGTATACAGAAGCCCTTCTGCGTGATAATAACCTAGGCAAGACACAAAACTTTTATGCTGCTTGGAACTCGGCCTATTAAACAAGAAAATCGAGCTACTTCTGGGAAGGCTGATAGTCTTTTTAGCTCTAAAAGGCTCCAAAGTTGTGATATTCCACACACGAACTTTGTGATCTTTATGTGAAGTAAAGAGCAAGTTCCCATATGCTAAAATGGCTCTGACTTCTCCYCAACTAGCCTTGATATGGCCTCTCTCGATGCATTCGGGTTGTCTCCATGCACGAATCCGACTACTCTCAGAGCCAGTATAGACTATTCCCTTCGAGACCGTGATAGTGTGGATGATCCCTTCTTGGCGATGAAGAGAGGCGATGCACTGGTAGAGGACAGAAGGTGATGGAGTTTGAAGGGGTGAGAGTGTCCATGGTGAATCTGGGCTTGGAGGAGGCATTAGAGAATACATAGCTGCAGTTTGAGATGAAGATCTTGAAGGGCTAAAGTTGAGATCAAATTCAGAGCCATAGGATTTAGAAAGACCAGGAGCGCATTGTATTTGTATGGCCTTCTTCTCTTCATCCATGAAGTTGTAAAGAGGCTTCCTGCTGTTAGTCTCCAAATGGTCCATATCATGAGACAAATTTGGTAACTAGCGGTGGTGGGTGGCTTGGGGAAGGAGTCACATATAGAGAAGTAGTGTTTATGTTTCATTAACTATATATCCATATATATACACATGCAAGAATCACACTGATAATATAGTATGGAGGTGGTTGGACATTTAGAAATTTGTAGAATTGATGTATATCACAAAAGGAGAATGAAAAACAATATAAATTAATTTCATAATGCGATTGGAGATTTTTTAATTCACTTTCCTACTATACTTTCGATATACACCATTACACATTAATTAAGACACGATATACATATATATATATATATATTTTAATTCTTCCGACATCTTCTCATCAATTTTGAAGTTAAAATATGCAAATAATACTCTAATACTAGAAGATCCAAAATATAAAAATGCTTCATCTTCTTCTTTAACACTGTTATAAACTCTCAAACTATATTGGGTACTTTTGCATAATAAATGGTATCTCTCTATAATTAAGTTATCATCTAKYGGAGATGCTTTTGTAATGCAYTTCTGGAAAGAGCAGTGYRGGATGAAGACAGCATTTATGGAAACAGTAAGGAAAATGTCATATCATTTTGTTGTGATATTGTGTAGGAAAATGGTTTTACTATCCTACTAGTACTACTAATGTTTATGAATGGAACCATCAAATGGGTAGATGAGTTTGTTGCTTTTGTTYAAGTTGATGAAGTTGGTTCACCAATCATAATTATGGGAAAGTACGATGGCTACTCCTAAATGAAGTTGCCAAATTTCATAGCATTCAAATTTCCCATAATACATCAACACATTCGCCCTGGGGAATTAGGGGAATGTCCTTTTAATACTTCCTTACTACTATTATCACGATATCTATATACTTATTTAAAATTTCTCATTCTCTATATGTCTTTATTACTTCCCCAATAATAACAAGAATTTTATAGGATATGTAATGTTAGTCATGACAATTGGAGATGTAAGTTCATGCATAAAGATCAACGCAAGGTCTTATACCTATAAAATTGATARGTTGAAAACTCATTAATTTTACTAGTAATTATGTACATAATTTTTGTCTTTTTAATATGATAAAGTACTATTTTATACTATTTTAAAAAAGTATGAATTTCTGGAAATTCAGATTGAGAATTGTTGGCTTAAATTGTATTGGGCAATAATCATTAGATCGAATTATGTTTTTGTTACAGAATTAGCTTATGTGTTTTGGGATCATTTGACTTATGATTTAATGACTTGCTAATGCTATATTAGGAATCTATTATGATTAAACAGTTATGGCCATTAACTTCTTAAATCTATTTTATTAAGTTTATTTTTTTTCCAATTTTTCATGGTTTAACTTGATTTTGTTCTAATCTGATCAGAATTTGATCCAATATTGATGTTAAATATCCTTTGTAGGGTGTTCAATATTTTTGTTTTGTGAATATTTTATTCAAGGTTGTGATAGGTTGATGCAACTGCATTTCCATAGAAAGGCTGCAAAATTGAATTAATTTGCTGGTTATTTCACTATTTTGTTCAATATTGTGACATGCTGAGGCAACTTCATTGTCATAGCCTTGTTGAAGCATCGAGTTACTTTACTATTTTGCCATCTCCAGCATATTTAATTTCCATGAGTTGACATAATCCTATTCTTAGTCCGAATTTTGCTAAGTATGATAATTTCCATGAGTTGACATAATCCTATTCTTAGTCCGAATTTTGCTAAGTATGATTAATCCCTCTAGATCTCAAGTATCATGTATGGCTATAACTTAATTATTGTTGACCAATACATGTTTATCTCACTCTTTTAAGAACATAAATGTGAATTCGATTGAGCTTATAAATGATTCTGAAACTAAATTGCGAAAATCCCTTCTTAGTCTTGAAAATGGAATGAAAAGTTTCGAAAAGGTTTAGTGGGTGTCTTTGCATAATAAATAAATGCCTCTATTTGCTTAGTAAATAGACTTATGCATGTTACTTATGTGTAATTTTGTGTCAAAGAGCGATATTAGGTACGAGTATGTAGCAACTCTTATTTATGTGATCAGGACCTAGTAATCGGAAATGTTTATCACAAAATGTCGATTTTTGTGTTAAAAAATCCTTGTGACATTATAGAGTAAAGTTTGCACATTTATATGTAAAAAAATATATTTGCATTGAGAAAATGAAAAGAGAACTTACAATATTGTAGCATTGATCCTGAAGTAATGTTTTTAACCCCTGTTAAGTGTCTGATTTCTATTATTCCTTTTTATTTCTAATTTGGTGAATTCTATATTTATGTGGAAGGAGGWTTGTTAAGCATATTTTTGAAATTAGTCTTTTGTATTYAGTTGGGATAATTTGTACACTTGACATTTAGATGGTCATGGTTCGTTACCACACATTTGCTTAAGGTGACCAAAACACTTATTATAATTTTGTGACAAGTGCACTTTGATGAATTTGTTGTTGACTTTCATTGCATTATTAATTGAGGTAGATGATTTTGGCTCCCTTTTTCTTTGATTATTGCTTGAGGACTAGCTATGTTTAGATTTGAGGGTGTTGATGTGGGTGAAAATCTATTGATTTTACTAGTAATTATGTGTATATTTTTACCATTTTTAATATGATAAAGAACTATCTTGTACTATTTTGCCTTGAACATTGTTTAAATTCAATCAAGTGACTTTACCTATGCAATATTGTGAAATCATAGAATTTATGTGCAATTATTTAGGTAAGATGCCCTATTTTGTAGGAATAAAGATTCTATTAAGTGAAATAGAAGATTGCTTGATAAGGAAGTGAAAACCTGACTAATCCTGTAGAAATGCAATGCTGCTACAACAATGAAAATTGAGCAGGAGTACCATGGCAACCAAGAAAGTCATAATTTTATATGTCCTAGGAGCCTTAAAATAATAAGATACATCCTTGGGCAAAAAGGTATGAAGTAGAAAGCAAAAATGTATGAAGTACTAATGGATCTTTAGTCACTAAGAGTTTGACAAGTGGCTAGTTATGATAACTTTTTGTAGAGGCATTTCATGAGAAACGAGAGAAAGAGAAAATGAAAAAAGAGGGAAGAAGCTTGGAAGAAATTATTGTACTTTATTTTCGTGATAATTGCTAAATAATTATTTAATTTGCTTAGAAATTTAAACTATCACTTTTGAACCAACAACATTTGTGAATCGATATTTTACTTCTTTGATGTTACTTGATGACCATATATATTTGTACATTATAATCAATTGCTTAATTATAACTTCGTCTATCAAAATCCAAATAAGACTTCCTATTATTTGATTGGTCTCCATTGTGATAAAGTCGTTATGAACTTCTTGAATCTTCTACTTGGCATTCCATCAAAACTTGATGCTGAATTCCCTTTGGGGGGAATGGCTTCACATTCCACCAAGACTTGATGCTGAGCTCCATGCTGGGATTGTTGGCATTCCACCACGACTTAATACTAAACTCCCTTCAAGCAAAASCTCTTGATATCTCCTTCACAAAAAGTCGTAAAATAAGGGTTAATATCTAAAAAAGAATTAATAAATTTAGCCCAAAAAGCTGATGAAACTTGACTTGAGCACCATTTTTAGTATTCGAGTTTATAAGAACATAACTAGAACTCAATTAGGTATTCTATAAAATTGATTAAGAAAAAGGGAAAGGAAATTTATGCAAAAGGAAAAACTTGTATCTTAAGAAAGGATGTGTTTCTCCCCAAAAAAAAAAAAAAAAAAAAGAATGTGTAGATATATATATGTTTCCATCTTGCATCATTTATCCTTACGTTCTATATGAAAAGGAAGAGTCTGTGATGAACCAATCCTCTTGAATTATAAACTTTTTAGTCTTATTGCATCAATGCGTAGTAAATGATATTTCAAAACTTGTGATTTGATAACAGCTGACTGAATCCCCTCATATTCAAAGAAATCACTAAATGTGGGTGCAAATGATCGTAGGATCATCGCCGTCCATTCTTTGGGCTAACAGCCACCATCATATGGTACATCTGATTTTTATATTTGCCTCTCTTTTTATGTTCATCGAATTATGATATAATCTTGAATATTGATTTAGTACCTTAGTTGCTGCTCTTCAGCTACATGAGATATATATTTTAAAAAATAACCAGCTTAAATTATATAATACCTGCTTGTCTTTTGCAGCATTTAATCCATGTCTGTTATTGGACATTCCTTCTATTCTTTTTTATTCCAAGTTTCTTTAGTTTACTGTGTCGGCATATGCCTTATCTCTTGAGGCTTTTCACATATTTTTTCTGTTTATGGCACAGAACAAAACCCTTTACGTTGTTGAAAAGATATGCCCCTCCTCTGCCCGCACCAGGGTCTGAAACTTGGGTGCTACTCATTGCATGTGGTTCATTGACGAAGGATATTGGCTTAACTTTACAACATCGGGTTCTACAGAGGTTTGGATGCTTGGTGGTTGGAAGAAGCTCTTACTGGAGGAGAAGATCACGACAGCTGCACAAGAAGAATGGGCTTAATCGAATGCATACAAAAGATGCATCATGTTTGGTTCTCCACATGGAAGAAACACGTAGAAATGAGACAAAAACTGAGTATTCAAGATCTTGCTGATGCACCAAAGAAAATGTAGAAATTAGATGGCCGTTTTGTCTTTCCATATAAGAATCTTTCAAGAAGACATTCTTGGATAGCCSAACTATTGCTTAAAAGCATAAGAAACCAAATCTAGGCGATCAATGCAATGAGAAAATAAGTTTTTCACTGACATCAGCAATACTGGTATGGTGTAAATGGTCTGTATCAGGTCTCAATTTTATATATGTGATGATGGCTGTCTTTTTGATATATAATGACTCTAATCAAGGCCTTATCTCTCTTGAACGATAAAATTATTATATATAATTGATGGCGCCTGATAGTGAAGAACAATTAGCATAGAGGGTTAAAATGATAAATGTACATATTTAGTATTTGATGTCAGAATTCTTAGTATGATGCCTTATCTAYAAGAAAATAGTGAGATGAGTAAAACCTTTTCGAACATGTGGAATGCAATGTTTAGAGAGAGCAAGACTATTATAAAAGGGTTTTGCGGCATTTAGGGGTCGGTTAGGATCTTAAAATTGAGTTCGAAGTATATATGTTCAAAGAGAGCAAAAACATTATTAGAGAGTTTTCGGGTATCTTGGGTCATTTAGTGTCTTAAAATCGAGTTCAAAGTTTGTAACGCTTTTTAGACTCTGTAATACTTTTCTAATTTTATTAATTAGACTTTGGAGTAATTCTTTTTTTTTTATTATTAGAATTAGTGTTTTCCTATATAAGGGACATTATTAATCAAGTTAATGATTTTATTTCAAAATTTCTCATAGTGAATTTCTGATTTGTTCTTTCGAGTTTATCGTTTGTAAATTCTGCTACTTCTTGTGTGTATCAAATTACACAATCATATTTTACCAGTCTCACTCCACAAAATAATTTTAAATTATTTTTCAGAATGTTTCAAGAAACTTATAAAAATAAAAGGTTTTTCATGATTACAATCTTGTGTAGTTCATAGATTCAGTGGAGATGCTTTATATTTTAAAGCTCTTTCTTGACCAGCAAACCATTGGACTGTTCGTCTCGCTATAGGCAACCATAGCCTTCTAACTCTCTCAAATTTCTACTTGATCTGTATAATGATTAATGGATATGGTTTCTAGAACCGAAGTCTGCATATCGAGAAAGGTGGACAYTCTCTGACGTTGATTTCTTCTCAGCTGGATCAAGAATCCTTGAAGTTGTACTTGTATTAGGATCATGATTGGATGCATTAGGAGAGCTTGATGTTGAAGCAAGATTGCTTGAAATTTTACTAACCTTTGATTCATACGGTCGTTTTCTTTGTATATCCTCCTTGATATTCTTGAGAATATCTTCATTCATCTTCATTCATCCTGGAACCTCGAAGTAATTGACTTTTCTGGAGAGAATCTTCTGCTTGACATGACATTGAGCATCTCAGAATTCAAGAACATTAAATCAGATGAGTGAACATCACTCCATCTACTCTTGCAAATTAGGTCTGAGACAATGATCTTGGGCTTGAACTTTGTGCAAGAGTTGGCGGTCATGGTTACCATTTTTACCTTCTTGAAGTAACTGCTCTTCTTTCCTGTCTATAGAAATTCTTTGAAGATTGCTAATCATGTTAAATCTCGAAGACCTATAGTGATCTTGCTCTCTCTGAGCAAYGAGCTCAAGATTCATTCCTCTGARAGATTGGAAGAATTACGAGGACATCGTAAAATGMAAATCTTGTCAGATCATCCACATTGAACTTATACTTGCAAATAGGGCAGCTGGAGAGGCTTTCAAGCCATTTACCAATGCAAGCTATGTGGAATGCATGTCTGCAGCGTGTCATCATGCAAAGAATTTCTGTCTCCTCGAACTTTGATATGCGAACTGCACATTCTAACCCCTCTCTGGAGCCCTTAAGTGATGAAAATCTGAAGAAAGGGAGAGTCTCAAGCACTGCTCTCTCTATCCCTGAAAACCGAGATACAGATCGAYGAGCACCTTGAGGGATTTGCTCTTCATCTGAGTCATCAGCCCTACCAGTAACATGGCAGAACTTAGCATATGCATGTAATGGAAGTTTTACGGAGAACATAACTGAGAGAACACCAATAATACAGCAAGGCTAGGGTGGAGAGGTCTGATGACATGCTGTCTCCTTGTGGTCATCTTGTGGTTTGACATGGAAACTAAGAAGAGAATAACTATAGACCTCTCTATGACTATAAGATTCATACTACTTGTTTCTATGAGAAGATTTCCTTAGCTTACCCTCTTTTATGTCACATTCAACAGGCAATGCAACGAGTAAAAATGGTTTGAAAAGATATCTTTAGTTATCAGATTTCATCAACCAGTCAGTTTCATCCTTCGGRTCTTATTTGGCTGCCCCTATCCATCATACAAGACGCTTGAAATAATGACATCTTAAGTTATTCTTGGATGCCAATTCTTGAAGACGATTCTTTTTTATTTCAAGGCTAAGAGAATTCAACAGTTAACCGGTATAGGAATCTTGGCTGATTATGGAAAAAAATTGGAGTAAAATATATATATTTTTTTTGGTGACAATCAATTTGTATATGAGAGTATATATTGCAGTATCATCTTTTGAGATTGTAAAACAGATTTCTTATTGTACAAAGGGCCATGGAAAAGTGATATTCACAATAGTTTCTATTGATTGAGACATTGTCTTCGTATGTCACAAAAATAATTCACGATCTGTCCATTCCTACCTACCTTTCAAAAACCTGTACACGGGCGAGGCTTTTTGCAAAACTCACCCAAAACAGGCAAAAAGAATGGCAAGGTAACTMATCAGACTATGATAATCTTATGTAACAAGTGAACCAATATGARACAATTGATGGTGATTCCTTGCGGAGCACAATTAGTGGATCTTTCTATTGTGAGCAAGTTGATATAAAAGCTCCATGAAAACCATATGGCACTCTGGTAGGTAGTGTGATTTTGGCAATTGGCTCAGTGGAAAGATTCTTTGCATCAATTATAAAGACCTGTAAGGAAGGAAGAACACATAGCCACAACTCTTCAAAAAAGATYCAAAAATTCTAATTATTATACTACCGTTTTGAGCAAGATATAACTTACCTGAGATATGTTGGTAGTTTCATTGTGCACAAATGTTATGATCCAACCATCGTCCTCTTCCAGGCTTCCAGATTTAGAGACAAAGGTAGCTCCTGAGCAAAATGTATTCTCTGGAAACTTGTGATATTCCACGTTTATCAGCTCCTCAGGTTGTGTCTCTTCCTAAATTTTATTTTGTAAATCGACAAAGTAATTAGATTATGATCCTTAAACATAAGATACCAAAAATGTGAGTTTTTTTAAATTATTTTAAAATCATAGCAGCACCAATACTGTTCAAAGACCATCGTTTMGCTTTACTTTTTCACCCATATATTATTTTGGCTTTAATGTGCCTTACAGCATCACCACGGAGGAATAAAGCTATCTCACCTTACCTTAATAGTTTTTTTGAATTGACAAAATTTTCTGTGATGTGAGATTATAGTAGAGATGATAACACAATATGAATGTGATATTGCTATCGYAGATAGCGTTAAAAGCCACAAATAGTAGATATATAGAAAATAAAATCAAACAATTGCGTTGAATTAGAATTGGAGCCATTTTGATCAAAAACCTTGAAAATGTCGAAAGGACTTACCAAAGAAATATTGTATCTTTTTTCTTCAAAATGAAGCTTGGCTAGCCCACCATATTTTGCCATACCTGAGAATTCAATAAGGAACTGCACGTCAAAGTTATCATTCAGGAAATCAAATTTACATCGAGATGGGGAATATTGATTCATCTGACTTTGCATTTCAATAAAGTTCAACGCATGACCTTCTTTTACCTCTCGCTTTTGACCTTATCAAATTCTAAAGAATCCTCTATGATATGAAATTGGGGTAAAATCTTATATAACCTAATAACACAACATGAAATTGCGTGATACAATCCCATATGTCTTTAAAAACAAAAGCAATCGGGGTGTAAAYKGAAGGCCATCTTATAACAGAGCCCGATGGTCTTCAAGATTGAAAATATATAATTTTCCCTTCCTCCAATTGAAAATATATAGTTTTCGTAGAAGATTATTGCCACCTTTGTTGAAAACATTCAAAGCCAGATAGATCAAAAATCACTTAAGAGTGGGAGTAATTTGTATTGGTTACCTGAAGTAGAGCTTGCAGTGGAATCAATGATTTGTGTGTACCCGTATTTAGTTCTGACACTGGTAAACTTTTCATTTATAAAAGGGAAGTCCATAGAGAAATCAGTCCCCGTGAGATTTCTCCCCTTGACCTCTCCAGATTGCATATTCAATCTCCATTCGTATGCCCGAGAGAAAAATAATCCGTCTTTGGAATCTTTATCACTTTCCTCTGATTTTGTATGCTTCAATCCTCTAGAGAACCACTCAAATTTATCCCTACCAAAATCAGGTCCTGGTATAATTGATCCACGAGCTTTACAGGCCATCACTACAACCTGTTATCAAGTAAAGGATACAAAAATGTCAATGGCAGCAAATGAGATTCTATTCCCTTCTACGCCAGGACAAAACTTGACTGAACTGATCGCATACATCATCGCCATCCTCAAAGCAGTTGACAATATGAAGTGCACTACATGGTTCCACCTCAAACCACCTGATGGAATTAGCATCTCCATAACGAGGCATCACTCCAATTCTTGCATATTGCTTACTTTCGTACCTTATTAATCTACATAAACAGTTAAGTTCGGAAGACAATTAAACCAATTTCCTGCAGCGTTCAGATTTATATTTGTTGGAACTAATGCATATAAATGTTAGAAACACTCACGGGCCACCATTTATGAGCCTATTTATATCTATAGTAAGTGGAAAATCCATGATCACATTGAACCTGCATAATCAATATATGTCAAGATTATGATCTGCTCTTTTCGTACATCTTTTAGCAGAATCAGGAAATTTAATTCTTSTGATTATGCTACCTCTGTGTGACCCCTATATCATGGCAAAGGGTACATCTCTTCAATTTGAGATCTACTCTGTGAAGTATTTTCTTCCCATCAGCTGAAAAAAGAAACAAAGGTTAGCATTTCAGGAGAATCTTCAAAAACATCATGATGATATAAGCACCTCAAAAGCTAACCTGAGATGATTCCCAGTTCAAAATGAGGTCTTTGTGCTGAAATCCCAAATATTACAAGCTCTCCAGTAGATGGAACTTTCTGTTTCATTCAAACTGTGAACTTTCTAGATGAATATATTAAGCGAATGACAATTATAAATGAGCTACCTTGGGATGGCTGGTAAATGCTCTATTCCATACTGCATCAAGTTTCCATTTCCCTAAAGTTTTCAGTGACATGACATCAATCTCTATAGGAGCATGATTCTCTGCAGTTGCATAAAACCTTCCAGCATGCTCAATGARGTTCGTATTGCTAAGGTATTTGTCTACCGTGCCAAATCTCAACTAACAACAAAAATTGTTGAAAAATATTATCAATATTTATGAATAGATGAAGCATATGTATTACGGTTAATATGACTTTTCTTACAAAATTTAGGAGCAGGGCAGAAACTATTGCAGGTGAGTCCCCTTCAATTGCTGGAAGGAATGCTGGTTTACGTCTTTCTTTTTCTAAATTAAATGTCTCTGACCTAACAAATCTGTTGTTGTAGGATATGGTCCTGCTGCRAGACCCAGTTTTATTGAAGTACAAAGCATGAAGCATACCTTCTCCTTCTATCCATGTGTGGCTTGATTTTCCAAACACGGAACTTGCGGATTTGTATCCTCCAAATAGAGGGTTTGGACCTGCAATTTCAATTGTTTCCTTTAGCGGACAGGTGCAGTTAATTGAGCATACAATTTTTGCAGGCTGAATGCAATAACAAYTAATATAAGTTCAAGCAAAATACGCCAAGGAACAGGCACAAAAACAACAGAAACAACAACAACAAGAACCAGGAAAGGAAAAAGGAAAGAAAGAATCCAGACTGCTTTGGCTTCACTTGTAACAGGCAAAGTTCCCTGTTCATTGCAAATACCTCAAAATATTGGAAGTTTTTGGCAGATACAGTTGGTGCTATTTAGAGATTTGTCATTTGAAGCATAATTCAATCAATTGTGCAATGACTGAATGACTGAGCAACCAACATGTTTGTCATTTAAAACCTTTCTRGAGAGTGATGCATATATAGATCCTGTTCATTGCATTTGTTCATATGTTCTATCTGTGGCATAAGCAGCAGGAGAATATCAGTTACTTTTTTACTTTGGTCGTAATTGGATTGACATTTTAAATAATCTATCTCTAGTTAGAGCTACGACTCAGCCGCTTGTCCTGTGTGCTTCTATTATATGTCCTGTCTAATGTTTTTAACACATCTTGACAAGAAATGCAAATTCCACATTTTTCTGTATCTYTCGATCTGTTTTCTGACCTCGGAAGCCGAGCTTTGCCAACAATGTACATGTAACATACAACCAAGGTAGGGAAAATTAGAGGCACACCAGCCAGACCAATAGTTTTGAAGTCCAACGGATCGAGCAAAAAGGTAGAGTCAACMTATTCCTGAGTTAATATTATAAGCTAGCAATAGAACTTTTCATCATGTACAAACTATAGCTCAGTAACAAGCTATTCTTACTGAGTCACAAGGTTCGATCGTAGCCGATCAACCCGAGTGCAAGATARATTACGTCCAACATGGATGAAGACTGACATGGTTTCTCTTGGAAACTGTCCTTAAGAGATTAAGGAATCTTCAATATGTCATTGTTGTGAAATACGCACCGTTTCTCATGTAAACACCGTCCGGAAAATCATCTGGAARCATTCCTTCAATATGGCTTACATCAACGGCCTCCCCCAGCTCTTCCACTGGTGCAAAGTTGCTCTAGGTGCACGAATTATCAAAGAGTTAGCAGAAACCTAAACAGACCCAATAAAATTCTAATGCCTAACAAGCTTCAAGCACTGGAAAATCAAATGAAATACCTGAAATGGATACAATGGCTGATCAACAAATTCAAAAGCCGAATCAACAAAGGCATCAAGCAGTTTCACTGAACTCATCCTGAACGTTTCCGGAACATCCATTAAAATGRGCTGCAGCTTTCTGACCAGTGGCTGCACCTAAAACAGCATTAYTCAAGGAGTTTAAAAACTACCATCCAATTATCAAGTACTTAGAAGTTCTCAAGCCGTCAACCCGAGAAGAAAGAGTTTACCTTAACSGGAACATGCCCATATTTTGGGGAGACAGAAGGCTTATGAGTGGAGCCGCTAGAGCTACTAATCACCGGAAGAAACGCAAAACTACATGTATACATCTTCAAAATTCACTAATACAACAAAATTATGAAGAAATACATTGACAAAGAAGAAATTTTGATGTTCAAGATCACATTCCTATCGGGCATGTGAATAATGGGTCCTCTATCTCAAAATGAGCACTCTTTTGTTCGTTTCAGGTGCAAGGGTGCCAACAACTACATGTCAACGGAAAAAACCTTTGAAGGTACGTGAGTTGTGGGCTGTCTTATATTTATATAGCTGCTGCTAGAGAGTTCGAATGGCTGCATGCATAAATAAAATTCAGAAGCAGCTGGTGATGACGACTTGTCCAGAGAAGAAGAGCTTTGGCTGTATCATTAGCGTTAATATTGGTGGAATATTCCTACCACAACGCTGCTTTTTGGGTTTTCAGTTCGTTTACTTGTTCTCAGCAAGTGGACAATTTTTTTMGTCAAAATTCACATTATAAACGAAAGCATAATCATTGARAGATAAACTAATTGAAGTATTAGAGTTTATTAAAAGAATCTAACCTAAACTTTGAGTATCTTTTAGTCTCAACATCCAATTCTTCAAAGATAATATCTAGATCTTTATAATTATATATCGAATTTAAATTAATCCTATTCAAATATAATTATGTCATGATCATCTATATCGTGCAATATTTGTGTTGGATTATTATACAATGTTTCATTATTTTTGATACTTTCTTGACGTAAAAGAGTGATTATTAATCACATAAACTAATTGTGAAAAGGGGGGAAAAAAATCAAAAGAAGGGTTTACAAAAGAAAATAAGATAAGAATACTGTTAAGATATACAAAAYTAATTATGACGTCTTCCTCAAAGCTGTAGACTTGTGGAATCAATTCGATAATATTCCAAACTCAACCTTTATCTTCAACATGCATCCTCTGAGCCACTTGACAATTGTTCCCAGAATGTCTGAACATGTAAGGTTTGATTTAATTCAAAATCTTTTCCTTATACAGATACATAATCCTGCATATGAAGCCACAAACGGGTGCATGGGAGATTTTTTTGTCATTTTATTTACACAATTTCGATAAGAAAAAGCAAATAACTATATTGTATTTAACTCGTACAATCTTAAAGCAAATGGAACCTAATCAAAATGCAAGAATAATGTAGGACTTATGTAACCTTTTTGTCCATGTTTACAATGTTTTGACCACAATAAAGGAGATTTTTCGGGGAGACACAAGTCCTGCAACAWGTTTGGTTTGGACTCACGCTAGACTATGAAAGAATATGCCAAACTCTGTAGCCTTATKCTCTCTTTTGACTTATTTTTTGTTGTTGTCGTCGTCTTATATACTTTTGAATTTTTAATTTGAGGTCGTTTTTTGTATCATTTTGCGACCCACATACAATATACAGTACATGTGATGATGATATAAGTTATCAATGAGATGCTTTATAAAAATGGGATCAATGTTAATGTTTCCCTCGAGGAAGATGAGAAATTACGCTGAGATAAAAACCTGCGCTAAGATAGGTCCGGCATATCATTCATACCAAGCTAGCTAGCATCATTTCACTGAGCTTTCTATATATGTAAAGAAAAGGGGGTACTTTGTTTTCATAATCTTCCAAGCACAGCAGCTTCTATTGCAAAAAGAACATGATTGTCTGTCCTGCAATCTTTCTATATTGAATAAGATATACAACATCATTTCTATGCCTAATACAGATTGGAGCAGAAAATTTACCTCTTCATCAAGTTGAACCAAACTTAACTATATTTCCAGAAATTGAGGCGGTAAGGGGGTTATGCAAGCTGACAGGTACTGCATAGCTAATCACCATGATCAGATAAGATAATTCYAAATAAACTACACCCAGATGATAACAGACGGCATAGAAGAATCAAATGATTATCCACTTTTTCAGATTCTTCACTTCAACCATGGTGAATTTAACCAGCCTGAGACATGTCACTTGGGGGCTTGAGATTGCAAGCTTCTTCTAAGAAAGCCAGATAACTTCTCACTTGCTGCCTGTCCTCTTTCCAAGCATAGAAGGTAGTCATCCACTGCATACAATATATAACAGAGTCAACAGTTAGATTTGGAAGCGAGTAAGAAATTTGGGTCTTCTAATTATGTGAAGCAAGAACAACAAGCATCAAGGAATCTACGTTGTATGATCCTCCCAACGTAGTGCCCACATAGTATAACAGAAATGCTATAATGTTCCTTTGTCCATTACAAGTTACCAGAGCCTCTAGTTATGTAAATTTAACTGTAAAAGAGTACAAGTTCTTAAATAAAATTTGTTTCAGCCAAAATTATGACTCAAGAAAACTGTATCAATGCAACTCTAATCAAGCAATGGCACAGCTGGTCTTATAAGGAAAGGTAAGATTGCAGCTATCCTGGCAAGAAACTGTCTTATGACTTGATTCACCACAACRTGTACATTTTTGCAAAGAAAAAATAGATTCTAGAATGTGCTAAACATATGGAATAGATTTATTTAGCATAGTTATGAAGCATGACATATGTTCGTTTCTTTGATGTTCTTATAAGGAATTTTCTTTGCGGAAGTCAGTGGAAACTTCATAACTTATAATACTCTGAGAACTTTTCATATTCCAAGAGTTGTATTTTGATAATAATCATTTAAATGAAACCATCAAATACGTAAGAAAAAAAAACTTCAAGTTCGTTATCATGAAGGTTAAGAGAATTGAACAATAAAAGATAAAATTAACTCATTGAATAACTATACTGCAGGGGAAAAGGGAACAGTAAGTTGCTAGAAACTTATTGAATAGGTATACTTCTGGAACTAGTCAACGAAAGAATTACAACAATCTACAACAAATGACTACAGTAGGAGGCATCATATGAACTTCAAGCTTTAAGGCGAAAGTATGGTAGGCACCTGACATTACACCATGTGTAACAGATGAAATGATACCATCTTCTATGGATTCACCTCCTTTTTGTGATCCTTTAGGAAGTACAGATTGAATTGAGTTGGGAAAAACCAAATCTACYAATGCCTTCATGTTCTGCCACAATGAAATGCTAGATGTCAGGATTCATATAACCAAGGACGAATATAAATACAAMTTGCAGCTCATGCATGAAACTCATGCTTAGGTGTGAAATTAACATGGACAACTGCAAAAGTGACCTACAAAATTGAGACAGTCCCATATTTAACATAGACCAAGCACACTTAAACCACCTGTTCTTCTAACTTGTTGGGATCCAAGAGAACGTATCCACTTTTTGCCAGAGAACAACATACAGCGACTACAAAATTGAGCAATATATAGTCACTAATCATTCAGGAATTGTGTGTAGAATTACCAAAGACAAGATCTTACCAGCAAGATGCTTCAAAGGAATGCCTGCATCTACAAGTGCAGCACAAGCTGCATTAATGGCACATGAGAGAAGCTGGACAAAAGTTCAATTAAGGAAATAATTGAAAATTGGAAACTTCAAAAAATAGAACTAGCAGAYAGTTGTAAAATAAGTAATCAACTGGTGCATTGCAGCACAGGATTATTGTGTTCCATAGTATTTAAGAGATACAAGTTCTCTCTTTAGGAAGAATTTTGAAGTCGCAAACAGTAACTTTTCAGCATATATATCATGTAGAAGTAGAAATATCAGTATAATGCTGAGAAGGTAAAGACAGATAAATACGTAATGAGAACAAAGGAAAGCATCAAGAGAGCAGGGGCGAGGGCACATTCCTCATAAGTTCCAAAATAGATGAGTAAAATTAGATATCTTCTGAGATCATGTTTGTTCAGCATTTTAAAGAATTTTAAACTAATTTGCAAAGCATTATAATTACAATAAGTAATCAGAAAGCAAACTCTTTTCCATTGTGTGGAACTCTATAGAAATCGTAAGAACCTAYAAGTATAGAACTATACTAACGATCGACCCTGAACTAAAATTCAATGGACTGCAAACATATTGACACAACACATTTAAGCTTGATACTGGAACTGAAATTTGATCATATGAAGGATACAGCACCATCATCATTGAGAACCTGKAAAAGAAATCAGTAGAGAAGCGATCAATGAGACCAAAAGGATTTTACTGTGGTCAGTTTACATAGTACACACTATTTAAGAATAGTATAGCATACACTACAGGACTAATAACTAGAAGCAAATGCGAAAGATACATAGTCCAAGTGAATAGTGTTAGCAAATCCAGACACTAAAGCAATGTTGTCTACTTAAAATTGGCCTAAATTTCAAAGGAGTGAAGGGGGAAGGGCAATGCATCACTAACTCAATTGCTTGATTGAATAGGAAACTGCAGGTACTACAATCTACAGATACAAGCTGTCCCCAATTATGATGATAGTAACAATATGAAATAATCACAAATAACAGTATTCATAGTATTAGAAGTAGAGATACGAAACTTAATTATCTAGGACAAGAAAATACTAACTATAAATGTTTGAAGTTTGAGGGACGAAAAACTTAGATCTTATAAAATGTTAGGATAATACTRGAGTCTTTAGCATATTAATAGATTTACTAAGATTTGTTCAGTATATTTGTTAAGTGAATAAATATGTTAAAAGAGTTTTCGATTCGTTTATAAGCAAAACCACATATCACACTTTTTCTAATTAGATAAGCATTAGGATAAATTATATTCCCCCTACTACAAAATGAATCCCTCCACCTTTATTTTGAGCTAAACTAAGCATCTTACGAATGAAAGTTCCTGTTATAGGTCTTAGTTATAGACCTCATTTTCCAATGATCGTAGAGTTCTTTTTTTCCCCTGGAGAGGTTAGTAAAACCATCAAGGAATATCTTTCCAAGGGCAGCATTTGCTTCTCACCTGGATTATAATTGACGTCGTGGTATTTGGGTGAACATTCAAAAGACAAATGCTTTGCAGAGTCCTCTTCAATATCATCTCAAACTCTTTTTCCAATTTCCCTAAGCATTGAAAAAGTTAGATGTAAATATCAACTTAGAAATGCATGTTCATATATTTGTCTATCCATTTGTGTTGAATATATGTATTTTACATGCACAATTGCATATATATACATCAGCAGAGACTTCAGCAATTTGTTGATAGCTATGGCAGTTGAAAAGGAAAAGAAGGTCATCCATAAAAGGAAGCAGCAATGGATATAAAATAGGCAATAAACTTGCAATGTTTCTGTCTTGCAATTTTAAATCAAGTATAATTACATGATGTATAACTGCTCACCACTAATTTTCAGACACTCAAAACAAAGGCTGCTCTTTTGCATGTTTAAGCATTCAATCATAACTTGCTGATTATTTTCCACGAGTTAGACATTTTTTAATACATTTGAGAATTCTTCATCAATCATATATGTCATATATGAGTAAGTGTGAGTAATAAAAGTATAAGCATTTTATGTGTCCTTTAGTTGCCGGTCACATGGCCCGTTGATAAAAGAATTTAAGCAGTCTGGAAATTTTGATTAGGTATCTTACCAATCTGCCCTGTTTTGGGCTTCCAAATGACCTCAATGCAGGCCTTTTCTGGGTTTTCATTCTTTTTCGTCCCAGCCTTGGGCCCATAAACAGCAGCAAGAACTTTTGTCTCCCCTAATGCCAAGCCAAATAGAAGAAATCACTTGGTGAATACACAAAAACCACTGTTCAGGAAGGGGGGAAAAAAAGGAAGATAAATTCACAATCCAGAACAAACAATATTTTTCTAGAATTATACCATGAAGGGAAATGCAGAAGTTACTCCAAAGAGATATAAGCAATAAACCCAATGAAATTCTTAAATGAACTTCAAGCTTACTGAAACTCCAAAGAGTGAAATTTTTGCCAGAAGTTGGCGGAGAGATTGTGATCGCAATACACAGACATAGAAGTAAGCACAAGTGTATTAGTAAACCAAGTTCCCACTGCTAATTGGCTAACGGTAAATCCCATGTTCAAATTGTGAAACCGAAAACAAAATTAACTAGTATAAGAAAAATGCTAAATTGCCTACCCATTACTCAAGAAATTTCAAACAAAAAGGTTCAGATTCACTCTCAAAACAATTCGATCATGGAGTAWTTTGCCCAATTATGAAAATCAATATAAAATTAACTAGCAGCCATTATCCAAGAAAAGTAAAAAAAAAAAAATGCAAAAAATTCACTCTTGAAAATGGATACTCATGAAGCAGTTCAAAATCAAGTGCAGCGGGAATCACAGGATTGATCGAGTGGAAATGTACCTTGAGACCAACTGGCAGAGCCATGGGCACGATTGAGAATGCTGCGAGAACAASCCAAGGGTCTCAACTGGTTTGCTGTTCGCCCATCTTCTCTGTCTATCTCCATTTTGGTATTTCCGTGTTTCAGAGGTAAGATTGAGACTCCTTGAAGAAAGGGTTTAGCTAGGGTTTAAACTTTAGAAAGGTTGAAGAATTTGCTAAATAATAATAGTGTCTGCTAAGTAGTGGTAAAATAAGACGGTGAAAGGAATAGTTGTGAGGGCATTTTTTAAATATTAAAATTTGATAGCTAAAATAGTATTTCGCAAAAAAAATTATTCAAGAAATTTTTGTATTTAAAAATAAATAAATACATACATATCAACAATTTCAAGACTCAAATTCGTCTTGAATTTGAGATTTGATTTAATGGACAATAAGTTTCGTATTCCTCGAATCAATAAATGGTCATTGATATTGTAAATAATCAAAATATTTTTTAAATTTATAATTTGTTTAATATTTTATGGGGGCGTTTGTCCACATTTATCAATCAGAATAATAACGGATATGATTAAAAAGATCACTCATAACAAGAATTATGATTGTACTGTTTCTGTTTGGTTCAAATCCTGAAATGAATATCATCGTGATTGATAATATTTGGTTCGTCAGCGTTAATAATGAGAATCAATTAAAATTTCAAATTTATCCCATTGATTAATGTATTAAAAATTATTATGTTTTTAKAAATTAAATTAAATTTGGTATCAACTTTAATAATATAATTTTACTATCTTTTTTAAAAACTTAATATCAAGTTCAACCTTCAACCATATAAGAATAGACGTATGTTTTTATTCCTAAATTTGAGTCATTGGTAATTAAGGAAATGTATGGGGAACGGAGTTTTAGTCATCGGTGATTAAGAAAATGAATGGGGAACGGATGATAATGGAGTATAAAATAATCATTGATTTATTGTCATTATCATTTTTCCCAACCAAACACCATCAATGGAAATTATTAGTTTTCATTCTCATTGTCTAGTTTCATTATCTCAAAACAAATACAATTATAATGATATTCATAAAAGTCAATTTTAGGGGGGGGGGGGGGAAGAAGATCAAGGGACAAATTTGACTATTTTAATAGTTGGAAGGTGAAATATTTCACTTTTGCCCTTCCGAATTCTTTGAGAATTTAAAGGTCACTAAATTATTATAATCCTTCTTAAGAAATCGGCAAACGTGACTTTAATGTTTCAAGTACAAGCTATATCAAGTTAAATTAATGTATATTATATTAGTTAATGAGTCCTTAAAATAAAACTAAAAATAATAAGTTTAAAGTACCGTTTATTAAGACCAAAACTTAGATTCYATTTAATTTATTTTTCTTATAGAATTAATAAAAATTATGTAATTAATAATAAACATAAAAATTAGCTATATCCCTCAATTATTCACGCGTGCCTTTTAGTTACTGAGTAAAAARGTTTTCTTAAGGTCTATCTTATTCTCTGTTGAAATGCATAAAAAATTTAGATATAAATACAGAAATTTATAATTAAATTAGGAGTATAAATAAGTAAGAAAATTTATGTATAATTACAAATATTCGTAATTAGATGGAGGATGTTAATAAGTAAAAACAAAAAAGAGTTCAAAGATATTTACAGATAATCGTAAATAATTAAAGTGCATAAAAAATTAATTTTTCTAAAAAAAATTGATATCCTTATATATATATATAAGTGAATATTAGCTTAGGGAGCCCATTTTTATATGAAAAACATTAATTAAGTAAATTTATGTTTTTAAGTAAATTTTAAAATTAGTTTAAAATTATTATTATTATTATTATTATTATTATTTTCACCTTGTCATCGTTCATTTATCTTTCATTATTATGATCAAGTAGAATATTTTGATTTTTTAAGATTTTAACTATCTTT
>MEJB01000025.1:1702230-1815886 GCA_001752375.1 Rhazya stricta
CGCGGTTCGGGCTCGTTCTTTTCTGCCACACAGCTGATGAACTAAAGCAAAAAGCACTGCTTAAAGGAATCCACCATATGAGTTTTCTTGAAGTAATTCCTCTTGGTTTCCTGCGGGGCTGTACCCTTCTGGGGCCCACTGCTTCTTTTCAGCTACTTTTCCGGTATGGGTCTTTACTGCCAAAATTTTTGTTTCCAACCCTATTCTTGCCAAGCGAATTAGGTTTCTTGGAATGATGTTGCTTTTCTGGCTGCTGGAAGAAGTAATATATATTAGGGTCTTCCCCCCATTGCTTTATTTTGCCCTTGTTTTTTCTGATACAAAATCAATGGTTTTTGCGCATGTTTAGGTGGTACAGTTCTTTTGTCTCAAACCTGTCCTCTTCCCTGGTGGTTTCCGGGCCATGAAATTGCATACTAAAAAGTTCAATTCGTGTTTCTGGCTATATAGTTCTTTAACAGCCACAAACTTTGTAGCTTGAACTTCTAGTTGCTCAAGAAGTTGGGTGCACAAAGATGTTTTTTTTATTCTAAAAACGAAGGTGGGGCTGATCAAAGTTTGGTTGTCTGGCCATACTTTTCAGGTGTTTTTCAAAATCATCTCTGATATGATTCCTGAACTACATTTMTTTTGTCCATTGGCAACCYGCAAACTGGTATGGTTAATGGGACTTATATTTACCTCAATTGTAGTGGTTCAATATTTTGAACTTCCATGTGGAAATGCTGTATCTTGCTTATTTCCATCCAGCAAGGCTAGCTTGCGTTACTCTGATAGAGATTATCCTCCCGGGGTGGTATATTTTRCAAGGAATCCGCAATGGAAAAGCACAGTCTCCACGAATAATTATACATCAGAAAGAGATGGTCCAACCATTGATTTCCTTGACAATGAATACCGAGGCCCCATACACCAGTCGTCATTTGAGGAATCATCTCACGAGTCAATGGTGAATACAACGAAAAGAAACAGTAGCTTAGAGAAGGATAGAGATTTTGAGTATGGATTGCCAGAACATGTTAATGCTGATAACAAGTCTACTTCTGGTATTGTCCAAAAAGGGAATACTGCCTCATGTTCAGAAGATCACTTTGGAAGCGTAAACGGTGGCACTCCATCSATGTATCTTGCAGTAGCACCAGTTAGATCACCATCTCAAGATGCCTCTCCTAGAAATATGGTGAAAATTAAGAACTTGTCCTCGACATCTTTTGTCCTGAATGCAACTGAAGTCCATAAAGATGTGCTCATACATCCAGAAAATGGAACGTCTACGCTACCACAGTGTAATTTAGGCTTGCGCAGAAACTATTCTACGGCTAGCTTTCCGGCAAAGAAGGAAATATCCAAGAGCAGAGGTGCAACACTAGTGTCAATAACGACAATGAACAACATGTTGCTGCAGAGTCACACTTTATCCCTCTCAAATTCAATGGTATAACTATTCAGTTTTAGTTGCAGCAAGATATGTTTACATGGAAGGTTTCTGTTGTAACGTTTTCGTTCCTCTTTGAATCTGTTTATAGAAGCAATGCTTTTCAGCTAGTGATCAACAATTACTACGGGCAAGATCGCAGATTGAGAAAGCACCAATGTTCGAAAGTAGTTCTGGTCTATATGCTCCTATTTACTGGAACATTTCCAAGTTTCAGAGGTATGCACAATTACGCAGTTTATAGGCGAAGGAATTTCAAGAGTAAACTTAAAAATTCCCAAATTTTTTTAGTTTCTCCTCTATRGTTCAGTCAAGCAGAACCTTTACAAATAGAATGCTAGATGCCTTTTTGCTTGTATAGTCTTTAGTAATTAGCTCCTCCATTTGTTTTTCTTTTTTTCTGTTTACCCAACATCTTTTGCTGTTTTTGCCTGTCAACCTTGTTTGATATGGACTTCCCAAATGTTACTTAGAACTTCATATTATTGATAATCCTCAGTGCAGTCACTCTTTCATGGAGAAATGATTGAGAAAGGCCTGTTTGTTTAGCCATATTGAAGTTAATTGCATTGACCAATGCAGGAGCTATGAGTTAATGGAGCAGACCCTCAAGGTTTATATCTACAGAGAGGGGAAACGACCTGTATTCCATCACCCAAATCTGAAGGGAATTTATGCTTCAGAAGGTTGGTTCATGAAGCTTATGGAAGCAAGCAAGCAATATATTACAACGAATGCAGGAGAAGCCCAACTATTTTACTTACCATTTAGTTCTCAAATGTTGGAAGAGGCTGTATATGTGCCTAATTCTCATAGTTTCGATGGATTAAAACGGTATTTGGAAGATTACCTTTACCTGATCAAGACAAAATACTCTTTCTGGAATAGGACTTCTGGTGCTGACCATTTTCTTGTAGCTTGCCACGATTGGGTATGCTAGATCTTATCCTTTTTCATCCAAAGCYTTTTTCATGATGGCCTTTGATACTTTGATATATTATCCTAACTCAAAATTTTAATGCTTTATTTCAATTATTGCTGATATTCTTTGAAGGCTCCAGAAGAAACTAGAAGATTGATGGCTAATTGCATAAAAGCTCTCTGCAATGCTGATATGAAAGAAGGCTTTCAGCTGGGGAAGGATGTCTCTCTTCCAGAAACATACATGCAGTCTGTMAGGATTTCCCCTAAAGAATTCCGGGGSAAGCCTCCTTCACAGAGACAAATCCTTGCTTTCTTTGCTGGAAATATGCATGGTTATGTCCGTCCGATTCTGCTGAAGTACTGGGAAAACAAAGATCCTGATATGAAGATTTTTGGGCGGCTGCAAAAAGCTAGTTACATTAATCACATGAAGAGCAGCAAATACTGCGTTTGTGCTAGAGGTTATGAAGTCAATAGTCCAAGACTAGTGGAAGCAATCATGTATGGTTGTGTTCCAGTGATCATATCAGACAACTTTGTGCCTCCTTTTCTTGAAGTTCTAAACTGGGAAAAGATTGCAGTGTTTGTTCTCGAGAAGGACATACAAAACTTGAAAAATATACTCCTCTCAATCTCAGAAAGACGATATCTGGTGATGCAAAAGAGAGTTAAGATGGTAAGACAGCATTTTCTTTGGCATCCTGTACCTGAAAAGTATGATATTTTTCACATGATACTTCATTCTATATGGTACAATAGAGTTTTCCAGATAAAACAGCTATGATATTTACCAACTTTGAAGCTTTGATTACCACCATCATCATCGTGCCCTCATCGTTATGTAGCTTGATTTTGAAAATGCAGCAGTGGAATTAAAGCATCACAGATTGTTCATCTACTTTGTTATCTGACCATAAGTACTCATAGAGGCTACAGAATGATGTAATTAGTAGATGAACTTGTATTAATTCACGGAGATTAGAAGGTAAATATGTGAATAAATGAAATTCTTCTATACTGTAATTGGTCATCGATATATTTTCTGTTTTTTCCTTTGTTTTAAGAAAAAACATTATATACTTCTTTTACTCGAGAGAAGGCTCCCTGATTCAGAATCTTTCAAGATGATGCAACAAATAGGGTCCCTTAGGTTGTTGGATACACCAGTTTTAAGGAAACAAGTAAGGATGCAATTTATTCATATCTTGCCGCTCGTTGTTGAAGGGGAAGCGGGGAAGCAGCCAAGCACCGCTCCTTATATACATGAAACTTGAGATGATGCTGCGGAAATTGATGAACTTGACCTCTTCTGCATTCACAGAGGGCACAAGAGTGACAATGAATGATGTCAAAATTTTGTTGAAGGGGAAGCGGGGAAGCAGCCAAGCACCGCTCCTTATATACATGAAACTTGAGATGATGCTGGGGAAATTGATGAACTTGACCTCTTCTGCATTCACAGAGGGCACAAGAGTGACAATGAATGATGTCAAAATTCTGGTGCAAGTGTAACTACTATGATTTCCTTGTTAGGAATTTAATTTAAATTTTCAAAGCGTGAGAAACATAATCGGAAGAAAATACCCGTCTAAAGAAGAACTATCATATGTACCAGAATAATATTTAGGTAGTTCAATAATTTATCTACGTCTACGGAGTTACACGYATTTTACTATATCCAAGAAGTACAAAGGGCTACATAGTATAATATTTTTAATCTCTCTTTATGTATATAGTAGTCCCTTGATAAAATRGAAGCCTYAAGTATGAAGTCTAATAAGTAATTGAATTTTTAAAAGTAAAATATTTACTTTTAATGCATAAATTTAAATATTAAATTTAGTAATTTAACATGAAATGTCTTAATATGTAAGTCAAAATATTATCACTTAACAATATTTATAGAATAAATTAAAAAGCACTTAATTTATATATTAAAATTAGATTATCAAAAAGGCTTAATTCGATAAACACCCAATTTATCAAACAATGCACTAATTCAATAGAAAAAAGACTACATCAACGAGAAAGGTTTCAAAAGCTAAAAATATTTTAACAAGGAATCCTGACACTTTATTTTTTCACAAAAATTCATCATTATCGTATTCCCATATAATAAATTACATGCCATAGCCTTGTATGTCTTAAAGAGRGCTTCTGAAACAWCTTATATMTGGACAAAAWCCCAACATTCGTCACCCCTCTTAAGAGTTGCCATGATTTAGAAAAGATTGAGCATATATTGGTAGCTTTTCAAATGGATGCCTTAATGATCGAGAAAGCTTTGTGTGTCTTCATAATTGGAGTCAAAAAGGCCGTGCCAAGAATTAGAGAAAATCATTGAATACACCTATTTGTCCAATTACAGAAATGTAGAATCAGGGGAAGCTTGGCTTCTCTTCTTGATGTATAATATTATGATTTCCACTTCCTCTRAATTGTGTAATATACAATATTTGATTTTCTCATTCCCTCTAATTATGTTGTATATTTTTCGCAGTTATAGGATTTGTAATATGTATTGTCATTCAAACATTTATTTATTGCCTTCTCTCCTCACATGTCCTATTAATTATTCTAATACGACTCGATCCCTTACAAAAATAAGGTAAAGGTATTAGTACATGTGTAGAAGAAGCCCAATGTTTATGAGGATTGAGAAGGTATTCTSCTTTATATYTGCCAAACKTTTTGATGTCAGCTCAACTATACAAATCACACGAACAATAATTAGTTGACTAATRMATAACATTTTCTAGATCTATTTTCTTCTGCTTATTTTATAGTTTCTGGCTTTGTGCAACTCAATAAGGCCGTAGCACTGGAAGCAATTTCTTGAACTTCCAGCAACTCTTTTTGGTAAGTGCTGTAGCATTGGAAACCATTTCTTGATCTTCGGTAAACCTTTTTTGTTGAGTTTTGCTTCGAATGACTTGGGATTTTATGGATTCTGTTCTCTTGAAATTGTTTTTTCATTTAGTTGCAGAGGATTTGTGTGATTATGAAGCAAGCTCGTGTTTACAGTTTTATTTTGATTTTGTTTGTAATCCGCTTTGGTGAATGTTGAGTTAGAAGCATTTCTTGGGAGAGTGGAATTGGGTTTTTTTTTGGTTTCTGGAAAAAGCAGAGCAAAAAGAAACGAAGATATCATATGATGGGTTTGATTTGAGCGGTTTTGTTCTTCAGGTTTGGGTGTTTGAACACTCAAGATGCCCGTTTAAAGAACTTTTTTTACATTAGTCCCATGTGTAATAATTTGATTATATCAATTTGCGTATACCCAAGAAGCAGTCTTTATTTTTACTTTGTCTCCCATGTAAATATATTATATGATTTCTTGATGTGTTGAATTTGCAGAAATTGAATTATTGGAAGGATGAGTGCAAGAAGTTCCTTTTTCTTTTCATCAGCAATGTTAGTTTCTTTACCAGAACTCAAAAGGTTATGCAGTTTCCTAGTTACCATTTGTATTTGAGTGACTTGTTCTGATACTGGTAATTGAGTTAATCTGAACTGGGTTTTGTTTCTCATTGTGTAATTGTCTGTCTAAATGCATATTGAGACTAGAATGCATCGAGTTTAAGAAATGAGTTGTTGTAGCTGATTTTTTTTTTGTGGATGTGGAATTGTCTAGGGGTGGTAAAGAGCTGCTGTTTTAACATGGGTAATGATTTTCGACTTAAATTCCCTGTGGAGAGCAGGAGGCTGCTATGGCTAATGGCACTAGTATCTGCCATGGTTTTTATAGTTCAATATTTTGAGCTTCCCTATGGAAATGTTTTCTTGTCCTTATTATCTTTTGGCAAAACGAAAGTAGGGTCCATGGGCAATTTCTCTGTCCGGAATTCATCGAGCAGGTTCCAGATAGAGAATTCATCAGATAACATAAATTTGACATTGTCTGATGGCTTAAACTTTACTCGTCCAAGTACTGTTGGTGATATGGCTAATGCATCTGAGCTTTCTGGTGGAAAAGATGCAAATGGAAGTCATTCTGATGGTAACTCTGATTTTGTTGATCCTGAAGATGAATCTCCATCAAAGGACATCATAGACCTAAATGACAACCAGATAATGGAGAAAGTAGGAAGGAATGATACTCTAGCACCAGAAAAGGCTAGGAAATATGATTACACTGCACCAACACCAGCATCAGCACCAGCGCCTGCAACAGCAGCAACACCATATGTTACTGCTAGAGATAATGTTTCACTTGTTGCCCCAACCTCAGCAGAAGATGAGATTAAAAATAGCAGCATTTTGAGCTCTTCAGTTTCAGCACAACCACTAGATGTATCACCTCATTCGACATCCCCAGGAAGCATCAACACAAATTTGAGAACTCCTGTTCTATTCAATCCTAACACAACTTCTTTGAACAAAGATGCAACCAAAACAGTTGAGAAAAGTGAAAAGCCTGATTTGCCGGAGACTAATACTCCCCCTTTGATCAGTTATACCGAACAGTTTCCTAAAATCAAGGAAAGCTCTCTTGTCCTTGAGAGTGCAGTAGTGTCAATATCTGCAATGAATGATATGCTGCTTCAGAGTCTCACTCCACCTCATTCAATGGTATGTGAAGGTTTCCTATCTCATTGTGATAATGAAATACTGAACCTATAGATATTTTCTTGAAAAACATTCCCACTTTTCTGTTGCTTTCGTAAATTTATTTATGCCTTTGCATGTCAACGCTAGAAACCACGATGGGCTTCCAGTGCAGATCAAGAATTACYACATGTAAAGTCTCTAATTGAAAATGCTCCTATCATTCAAGATGACCCCAACCTAAATGCTCCACTGTTTCGAAACTTTTCCATGTTTAAAAGGTATGTCAAGTGAAATTCTCGACAGAAGTTTTTATTGGTTGTTTACCTTAACTAATACATCATCTCTATTTTGTCTGAGCTTTTTGGAATTTTACACCTAATTCAGACAAGTATTTATGATTGAAAGGCTTCTCCAGCCAAAATGTATTTTTTGTTTACCAAAGTATGCTTCTCCTTCTACTAACCGTAAAGAATTGCTTGCTCAATCTCATGACTTTTTCTGAAAACAGAGTGAATATGCAGGCAAGTACATATTATTTTCTTTTAAGTGATTTTGACACTGCTTATATTGGCATACACCTTAAGCCTTCCACTTCATTTAATAGACTTGCAGCCTGGCGCATGCTACGAGTAAGCTGTTTCATTGATCATTCAAATACTTATTGTTACATCTTATATCTACTAGTATGTTTATGCTCACAAATTGGAGTTACTCACTYATATACTCCATTTTCCTACATTTATATTTGCATRGAGCTCTGTGTCACAGTTWATCATGTATTAGAATTAATTGATGCAATATTTAGAATTCTTTAAATGCAGAAGCTATGAACTAATGGAYGAGACTCTAAAGGTTTACATTTATAAAGAAGGAAAGAGACCAATATTCCATACACCAGTGCTTAAAGGCATATATGCTTCTGAGGGATGGTTTATGAAGCTGATGAAAGCAAGCAAGCAATTTGTGACTAAAGACCCCAAGAAAGCTCACCTCTTTTACCTACCTTTTAGTTCACGAATGTTGGAGGAGACATTATATGTGCCTAATTCTCACGACCGTAGGAATTTGATCCAATGTTTGAATAATTACCTCAATGTGATCAAAGGAAGGTATCAGTTCTGGAACAGAACTGGTGGATCCGACCATTTTATTGTTGCCTGCCATGATTGGGTATGTTCAAGATACATATTTTATCATTCTTAATGCAGCATTTTGCTACCTTATGGGCATTTAGCATCTTTTGGATATTCGTCCAGTATTAGTTAGTTTTCATGTCCAAAACTTCAAAATAAGTTTCTTCTAACATTGCAGTTCTAGTTTTCCTAGTTTCAGATACGTTTGTCACCCTTTCAGTGTTTTTGCATTATAGCTTCCAGGTCTGTTTTGTGGATCAAATACTTCAAATTATGAGAAAGTTATGAGTCTGTGTTAACAATTAGACTTTTGCTTTTCAGGCCCCTTCAGAGACAAGAAGGATCATGGCTAATTGCATAAGAGCTCTATGCAACGCTGATATCAAGGAAGGTTTTGTCTTCACGAAAGATGCGTCTCTCCCGGAGACATATGTGCGTTCACCTCAGAATCCCCTTCGACAACTTGGAGGAAAACCTCCTTCCAAACGGCGAATCCTTGCATTTTTTGCTGGGAATATGCATGGATATTTGCGTCCAATACTGCTCAAATATTGGGAAAACAAAGATCCTGATATGAAAATATTTGGCAAGATGCCTAATGTGAAGGGTCAGATGAACTACATCCAGCACATGCAGAGCAGTAAGTACTGCATATGTGCAAAAGGTTTTGAAGTAAACAGTCCAAGAGTTGTTGAGGCAATCTTCTATGAGTGTGTTCCTGTGATCATATCTGACAATTTTGTGCCTCCTTTCTTTGAGACCTTAAACTGGGAGTCCTTTGCAGTTTTTGTCCTGGAAAAGGACGTTCCGAATTTGAAAAATATTCTTCTGTCTATTCCAAAGAAGAAGTATCTTCAAATGCAGAGGAGGGTTAAGTTGGTACAGAAGCATTTTCTATGGCATCCTAAGCCTGTGAAGTATGATATTTTCCATATGATACTCCATTCAATATGGTATAATAGAGTGTTCCGAATACCATCTAGCTGATAAATGTGCAAAAACTAGAAATTTTTTCTGTACATGCTCAAAAGTTTTGTCAGTAGCTAGTGCTTTAGAAGTTATGCAGTAGATACTACTTTTATATACTAAGAATGAGCCTTGCAACAAGGGTAAATATACATCCCTTTTGAAGCTCATGAATATTGTACATTCGACATTGTTATGAATAGTTGTTTGATTATTTCTAAGTTGCTTGATGAGGAGGAGTAACTCTGATAAAATTAATGAAAGATCTAGAAGACAAAAGTTTTCTTGTTATTGTTGCTTTCAAAGGTATATGCACATCATACCAGTTTGTAATATATATACTTACCTACACATATATATCAATCGAGAGGTAGGTGGCTTCCTGATAAGGAGTTATAATAATTTCTTTATCGATTTCTAGCTTCATATCGTGTTTAGCCAAGTTTATGCACAAAATTTCATTGCTTGTGTTCAATCAATGCACATATCTTTGGATGACAATAAAATAATAGTCCCCTTTATAGCACTATCAAACTAACTCCTAAACTTGGCAAAAAGTCAAAGCAACTGTTTCCTTTCCCTTGAATTCGAACCCGAATATTCTGTTGTTACATGCATATACATAGAACAAGATCACTTCAAACCTGCCGCAGACATATTCAAGATCATGTTCGACCCTTAACAAACCCCCTCACCCCCACACACACACACGCAATTATTCTGATTTTCTAATCGTAAGAGCTTCTGGTTAACGCCTACAAGAGATGGAAATCGGAAAGAAGGAAGGCTGCCTAACTAACAAAGAGTAGCAGATCTTCCCGAGGCTTTTGTCATTTGAGAGCAGAGGAAACACAGATATAATCACTGAACCCACTGTAAGTGATTATTTTATTATTTTCTTGACATTATTGAATTCCATCCGTTAATTATTGTTTTCTTTTCCATTTTCTGGAATTATCATCATATCTTGTGCTGTGTCTTATTCCCAACAAATTGAAAATCTCAGAATRTTTCCTTGGTTGGTTCCATAATTAGTTGTTAATATTAATCGTCTCTCTCTATTTTCTTCTTTTTCTTTCCTTTTCATTCCTCTTTGGTTGATTCAAATTCTTTATGAACACTCGAATATGAAGGGCTGCGCTCTGTTTAAATTAGTATGATACTAATACCTCAAGATTTATTAACTGTTTCTTGGTCGAGGGTTGTTATCGCTTGAGAGAAGATTGAAGCATTAAGGTTAGATTAGATTCAAAGTTCTTGAACATGTGTTCAGGAAAAAGGAAAAGGAAAAATTTAAAGAARGAAAGACGAAATCATAGAATTGTATTAGACATGGTGTGTAAATGATCATCCCATGGAACTTGCTGGATGGAATGAGATGGAGTAGAAATAGGGTAGCTGAATTTTCTTTTGACTAGCATGAAACAAACTATGAAAAAATKTTAGCTAGAAATGGCTACTGATATAGCTGATATGCAAACCACATAATGAGAAGAACCTAAACCACAATTCCTTAATACATATGGTTGTATTTATGACCAGTTACCAGAGCATCCCGGCAACATTACATCTTGTTGAATTTGTTGCCAAACAGCAACCAGAACAAGGACAAACAAAGAATAGTGTTCCTATGGATTCCTCTACCCCCTTACATAATCTACATGAAGAATCTGGCTTRACCTGCCATTGCTTCAATSTGTCAAAGGTGGACGGTTCAATTTGACACACCAACCATTTAGTGAAGGCAAAACGAGGGACGATTTTTTTGAATAGAACCAGTTTAGACCAATCAAGATTAGCAGTATTAGATGACAGAATTTTAACACCTTCCTTAAAGGTAAAGCAGCTACAAGAGGACCCTGCCCAAACCAAACCTATCATCCATGTACCCACTTGGCAAAAAATCCACAGCTGCAATCACATTCCGCAATTGAGATCCAAGTCTTATTCCAGAAGGCCGAGCCCAGCCATGCCCAGAAATCACGTAAGCCATAGAAGCATGCAGAGGCATGCAGCTAAGATGGAATTGACAAATATCCGTAGGAGCATGAAGAGAGAAGATTTCAAACCATTACCAATATCCACATTCATATAAGCTCTACATGATCTCTAAGCTGAAGGATGTGTTCCCAATTCAATGAACGATCAGCTGGAATAGAAGCAGCCAACTCTGTTCGTTTAATCTGCATTATAAATATCCCCTCTCGATTCATTGGACAGAATTTTGATGACTGAATGAATTTTTTTTTTTTTTTTTTTTTGTGGTTTCTGAAAAAGGTGGAATTGGCAATACTGGTAATAGGCATTGATCACTATGTGCATTGGCACCATATTTAGTACARTGGGGCGAAGAAGTATGAGATCTCAGTGTTTTAACTTAGTTTGCGATCAAATACTGAAGCAATATCCTGTCTRATTATTGCACATAAACAACACCTTAATCTCAGTGTTCTATTAGATGAGAATAAGAGAATTGCCTCGTGTCTAAATTCAAATGTTAGTTTAATTGATTGCACTTGTTAATTCATTCCTAAAGTGTTCAGTACTTAATGCTTGTTTTGAGAATCCTATATTATCAGTATCAGGTGGTTAAAGTTTTACCATGGTTCTCAGTGTGATGAATAGTTCTTTTGGATGATGGTTGCAAAACACTTTATTCAAACTTCATTAGACTGAAAACTATATTGGTTCTGCGAATGATTTAGGTTGGAAGAATCCCAACTTAGTATGAAACTCTGCAGGTTGTGAACTCTAGACTACCTCAAAAGCCTCAGTAGCTTCCTGAGAAGATTCATTGATTTATAATATGGTGCAAAAGAGCAAGTTACAGCTGCATAGCAATATCGATCAACAAGAATAGTGATACTGTTCGGTCAAGAATTCAAACATCTATGGAGTATCATGATTTTTGCTCTGAAGTTTGCTATTTTCAGTACTAGATTGTTTGAAGACATGGAATCTTCTACAAATGCGATCTTCAAAGAATTCCTAAGTTMCACCAAGGTGCTGCAGTGTCTGRAAACAACTTGAATTATATCTGCAATTTGATCTAAGAAGATGRACTTGATTTGCTCTCATAAGTAAATTTGGTCATTTCTACATTTGGTGGAGAATTTCTTACAATATGTTCCCGGGATCAAGATTTTTACGGTTATTCTGGATATTTGGAATAACATTTATTGTAGTTATGGTAATTCAGTTCACTGAACTCCCAAATGGTAGTATCGTATCATCTATTGTTTCCACTGGAAAATATACTTTGTCTGGGAAATGGAATTTTGGGGCTAAGAATGATTCTGATTCTGGATCTGCTGGTAATGCTACAAGTACATATTCCAGTGATGGCGTACCAAATGAAGGACCAGAATTGAAAAGTAATGCAATTTCTTTTGATGATTTATTAGAGAAGAGTATCAGTTCGGACTCTGCAGATGTGAAGGATTTGGGAAGTAGTACTTCTATGGGGAAGGCAAGGACACCTAAATCCAACGTTTCTGTTGAAAATGTCCTTGAAAAGCAGGAAAGAGAAGAGTTTTCTTTGTCCACAGGGTCAAATGTGAGAGCAGGTTCTGTCTCTGAAACATTTACTATTGCATTAGCTCCTGCAGTTTCATTACCAGTTGCAGCCTCTCCTACAGTTTTTGACTTGGTAAATCCTATGGCGTCGGTGGATCCTATCTTTTCGTTGGCACAGAATGACGTCAAGAGTAAGCTCAAGACAGATGAAGAACAAAGCCCAATTCAAAGAAATTTTATTTCGCCAAATAACTTTTCATCTCAACCTGATTTTTCAATCTTGCATAAACTTTCCATATCTGAGATGAATGAATTGTTGCTGCAAAGTCATTCCTTAACTCATTTAGAGGTGTGCAAATGAACATAACATATCTGGTCCATGTGAATTCAAATTGAGGAGATAATCATTTGATTGTGCATTTTCTTTGGCAGCCACCAAAATGGTATTCAAATGCTGACCAAGAACTACTTTATGCAAAATCACACATACTGGATGCCACAACAGGTGCAAATGCTGAAGGAAAAGCACCTATTTATAGGAATATTTCAATGTTTCAGAGGTACAGTTTAACACTTAATGATCAGCCTTGGTTCTTTCTTGGTTGTTCATAGTAAACAAGTTAATCTTGTCAATAACAAAGGTATCCTGTATATCAATAAAGTGGGCTACCCATTTGTGACAGGAAAGAGGGCATAAACACTCAACTATTTGACAAAGAAAATGAACAACGGTATCATTACATCAAATTGCTCTTTTAAGCTGAAATGGTGCTTGCTTCAATTTTATTAGCTTTTCCCTCATCAGCTTGCTTGTGCAAGAAATGCAATGCATGAAATTTTAACACAAGAGAGTTAGGAAGGATAAAGAGGTTTCTGGAGTGTAATTTGTAACCTCCAACATTATAATGGAACAATCCTTCCGGCTGTGCTTTTAGGACCATTGCTATGCTGCAACCATGAAGTCCTGAAARCATACTTTTTGTTGTGTACGGCATAAAATACCATGTTATGCCTGCAATGCYACTAATTTCATGTGTTAAACCAGTGACCTCTCAGTCATTGTCAATAAAGGAATCCGTGTGCAACAGCCAACTCTTAGGCTGTTGTTCTGATGATAGAAAGTAATCTAGTATGCCGTTTTGGTTTGATATTAGCAAAGAGCAGAAGCACCATCATATTTTGCTATAAAAAATTAACAAAATAAGTCCTTTACACTAAGTTTCATAAATGTTCAACGTGTGCAGAATTGGTGCCTAATATATCTTAACGATGGTTTTAGGAGTTGAAGATRTAAAAATAATCCGCCCTTACCTTTCTGTATCTTTTGGGGAATGAACCTTGATAAAACAAGTCATGGACCGTCATATCTAAAATCTAGATGCCTGCAAGCAGGTGTAGTGTTGCTCTTAGTAATCACTATACAGAGTTTTAGTTCACCTCCCTCATGACTGGCAAACGACCTGTATCTTTCAAAATATAAGGTACTCTGTCATTCTCTCTTTTTTATTTATTTTTTACATAATAATAAATCAAGGTGACCTGCAGTTTTAATTGCCTGATATCGAGAAGTATATTAGTTTTCTATCTTTCGACATGCATATTATATTCATTAGCTCTTTTAGCTTGCTTATGGATGTTGAGTTTCCTTTGCYCAAGATTCCTTTCACAAAGGATTCCACTGCCACCATACAGCCTGTGCTTCTTCAAAACCAATAAGATTGCATCCACACATTTATCCATTTTAAATGGACGATTCTCTCCTTCAGTAGAAATAAGATCACAAAATGTCTCCAGACTAAGTTACAGTTCTTCTCTTACGCGTTTATTTCTAGAGAAGCAAAGACCCTCTTTGCGAAAATTGATCATGTTAGTGCAACATACAATTCTTTACTCGGCTCTTAGTTTACCTTGCTTGTTCTCATGAAGCTGATATGGGCTAGAGTAACTTTTATGTAGCTTAACAGAATTGAGTGGTTGTGACTATCCAATGCATTTGAATTTGAAGATATGCAGAATAAACTATTTATTGGAGTTGCATTCTTTCAACCAAGGCCTGTATTACTGAATGCTAATAAGAGGTGTGCTAAATGAGATGCAGCATAGATCATATTTCCTGCTTGAGGAAGGCAACTAGAAATGAAGCGCATGTGACCACAATGGTGCACATAATCTTCCCAAGATGTTTGTTTGCATTGAAAGTGCAAAGTCTGCTCTGTCATAGTGAGCTTCAATTGCTTTAAGTCTTTATCTAGTTTTCCAAGTAAACATATTTTTTGCTATTTCATACTACTGATTATTTGATTCATTGCTGTCAGGCCTCATCTTACCATTTATCYGATACATTGTTACATTAAACTTTCTGCTGTTTGTGTTAGATTAAATCAGCTTGAGATATGTAAGGATCTTAGTTGGGGAAAAGCAAAAAGAAATCAGGAACTCCAGAAGCTATWCACGTCTCATATGGATAATGACACTTAATATGAAATCTATTGGTTATCCTATTTCTAACTGGGAGATGACTATGCACCACGTATGCATCTCTTGTAACAAGTACTATTTTATACTTGGAAAAGTATTCGAGCCTCCAATTTGAGCAATCTTTTATTTAGRCATCACTTTGCTCAKAGCAAAACGTGATTATTACCAAACATTTGGTATTGTTTGCAGGAGCTACGAATTAATGGAGAAAATGCTCAAAGTTTATATCTACAAGGAAGGTGAAAGACCAATTTTCCATGACTCAATTCTTGAAGGGATATATGCATCTGAGGGATGGTTTCTAAAGCTATTGGAATCAAACAAACAATATGTGACTGATGATCCTGCAAAAGCTCACTTGTTTTACTTACCATTTAGTTCAAGATTGCTACAGTTAACGCTTTATAAGCGTCATTCACACAGTCGTGATAACCTTATAAAGTACATGAGGAACTATGTGCACATGCTTGCTCAAAAGTATTCTTTCTGGAACCGAACTGATGGAGAAGATCATTTCCTAGCTGCTTGCCATGATTGGGTATGCCATTGTAAGCTTATATAAGTTCACGCAACTAATGTCTATTTTGAGCAAATGTGAATGCTTGATATGAGTTTCTTTTTGGTTGATTTCATCTTGGACATTCCTCATGAGGAATACAACAGAAACACTCTCCTAATTTGATAAACAATCATGTACATTTTCTTAAAGTTATCTGTCAGTTTACATAGAGTTGAGCCTAGCTTTTGGAAGGTCTGAAGAAACATTCTTTTCTCTTCTATTTTCCGATATTAATGGAAGACAAGATCTCTGACAAGCTCCTTTTGCAGGCCCCAGCTGAAACTAGAGGTCCTCTGAGGAATAGCCTGAGAGCACTATGCAATGCGGATATGAAGGTCGGTTTTGAGATAGGCAAGGATGTTTCTCTTCCTACAACATATGTGCGATCACCCCAGGATCCTCTTAAGGATATTGGAGGTGATCCTCCTTCTCAAAGAACAAGTCTAGCTTTCTTTGCTGGTTATATGCACGGAAGTGTCCGTCCAGTACTATTAAATCACTGGGGAAATGACCCCGACATGAAATTCTTTGCTCGAATGCCTCATGTGAAAGGCGATAAGAATTACATAGAGCATATGAAGAGCACGAAATATTGCATTTGTGCAAGAGGATATGCAGTCAATAGCCCGAGAGTTATGGAATCTATCTTCTACGAGTGTGTTCCGGTTATAATATCTGATAATTATGTCCCTCCTTTGTTTGAGGTTTTGAATTGGGAATCCTTTGCTGTTTTCATCTCAGAGAAGGACATCCCCAACTTGAAGAGTATACTTCTTTCCATCTCCAATGAGAAGTATATTGAGATGCAAAAGAGAGTGAYAGAGGTACAGAAACATTTTCTTTGGCATGCTCATCCTATAAAGTATGATCTGTTTCATATGATTCTGCACTCTTTTTGGTATAATAGAGTTTTTCGAATCAGATCTCCATYAAACTTGTGAAAGTGAATTACCATGAGTTACAGATTTCAAGAATACTTGTTTCAACTTTTGACTGTTTCTTTCTTCTAAATAAATCCAACTATTGATGACCAAGCTTTACTCTAATTGGTGAAATACCTTTTCACCATGCATGTACTCTATCTTGATTTGGAATTCATATTCCATTTAAATTCAATTCTCATCTCCTCCGGGATGTTGGAGAAAGGAACAGCGGACGATCAGAGGCAAGTAAAAATGCTTCACTTACTATAGTAATTTTCTCTTTTTCCTTTTCTTTACTAAGGACCGAAGCATAGCACATGACTTGTAGAAGGGAATGAATGTTTTAAAAGAGCTCTGGTCTTATTCATTTTGAAATATAATCTTTGATACTCAATTCGTTTTTTTTTTTTTTTTATCTGTTTTAAAGGTTGTCGCTTTTGTTTTGTTTTTCTTTTCCTTTCTAAAAATCCATCATCTTATAAAGGTAAGGAAGTATTTATATTTTTTTCCCCTTAATTTTACCCTTAACTCTAATTTACTCAATTTATAAGTACGTAATTGGCTGGCACTATTTTTAATGATTTATGAGTACCTTATTGACTGGCACTATTTTTAATAAAAAAATCTTTCTCAAACTTTGAAATTGTGCATAATTTAAAGTAAGCTAGTCAAAAACTAAAAATTATAACATATTATGAATCTCTATAAATGTTCAAATTCTTTTATTGAGTAATAATAAAAAAGGGTAAAAGTCTTTTATTTTTTTTATAATTGAGTTTATTTACAAAATTTCTTAATATACATGAAATAATTTTATATGACTAATAAAAAAAGAACAAAGAGAGTATATACATAATAATATTTTATGAATGCATATGTCAGGAACTTATTATACGACATAATGAATAATTCGTGCCATTTAGATAAATTTAAACCCGACTCGATTAAGGCATGAATATAAGATTTTTTTTTTCCTCATATATTATTCTTCACTATAATTTCCTTGAGTTTCTTCCACTTAAAAAGGCAAAAAATTAAAGACTAAAATCATTCAAGATTCTATGGGCATTATGGTGGGCGTTATTTAGAAATACTACACTAAAAGGTAGTTGGTCAGTAGTAAAATGACGACGTCGTTGCACGCACTTTCATGTTATCCATGTCAGCTTGTGTGCATTTTGACTGGAAAAGTTACAAGACCGTTAGATTCTGTGAAGATCGGGTCTTATCCAGTGGAGGAAAATGCACGCGCGGACTGAACCGTGCATTGCGCTTAAACCGTCCGATTAAGTGCAGATCTCGAGAATGATTACAGCTCTGATGTCATACATATGTATGGAATTACCAGTTTACCACCCAATAGTGGAGAATCTTTTCTTTTTAAGAAATTTTACAATATATATATTTTTTGAATTAAATCTTCTTTGAAACCTTAGCTTGGGTTTTAGGTTTAGGCTACAATTCATTAATGTCTTTGAGTGATTAAAATACAGGTAGGAGAACTCCATCTTTGAGAAATCAACAAATTATGTTCTCTTGTTTCTTGTTGAAATATGAGGAAGAAGTTTTGGATTTGAGTCGAAAGGTGTBAGTGAAATGGATAAGTCTCAATTTCATTAGAGGATTTGTGAATGAATACCAGGCTATGCTACCTTGAATGACATGAGCCACATGCAAAAAGACGTGTACGTATGATTTTTAGAAGAATTTGGTRGAAAGGTTTATCGACGCTCGACCGACTAGAGGAACACTGAATGATCATTCATTCAGGACTGATTGCCGAAGAAGCAACATGTCTTAAATGATCAATTGTTCTTTCTACTCGCTTATTTTACTCGTTTTAGGAGAGGAACGCTTTGAGGATTTGCAAATGAATGCTAGGCTATGCTACCTTGAATGACGTGAGTCACATGTGTAAAGATGCTTACGTACAATTTTTAGGGGGATTTGATTGAAAGATTTATCAATAGCCACGCGACTAGATGGACTGGATGATCAGCTACTTATGATGGATTACGAAGAAGCTGTCTGCCTTAAATGTCGATTCTCCTTCCTCTTGTTTATTTTATGCAAGAGGGCTTTTGTTCAATGCTTGTCTTTCTACACCAAAATACCTTTTACGATGTGATAGTTTTGAGATTCAATCCTATTCATTTTAGTTTGTTGCATGGAAAAATAAATGTCTACGATAGTAATCTATTGATTGTCAAAATAATATTTAAAAAGATTTAATTTTAAATAAAGATACATTAAAAGTTTGTGTTTTGGAAGGTATAACTTGAAATGCTATTTATCTTCAATTTTTGTCCCAATAAAAATATGCTTCTCTTCCCAATCATACAATATCTATTGTACAATCTTGAACGTGCAAGACAGATAAAAATACAACCAAGTCTGTATAATTGATTTCATCAGGAGATCCTTCTATTTCAACTCAAATTATATGTTGTTCACTTATTATACTTTTGAAATTTGTTACGTTTGTTGTTCGGTAATAATAAATTTACTTATATCATGATATTTCAAAATTAAATTTGTAATTACATGAACTCGAATGGATTAGGCGTATCCATTTTTGTAGTAAATATGGAAGAAATGCATTTCTGTTAACCTCTAATGTTCCCAATTTATGAAATTTACTTTGAACCTCGTATTGATTTGACATAGGCCAAAAAGGAAAGAATGCATGAGAGGATCTGTTCTGCTACAAATTGTAACAGTTTTGAGTTTGTCAGAAAGACTRGCCAAGGAATTTACAGTTAAAACGAACAAACAAGTAAAACCCCACAACTTTTCCTTTCTTTTTCATTTGCCTTTGCTTTATCCACAATTTCACACACAAAGACAATCTGCATTTATGATTCACATACGAGCTCAAAGATAGATTAGCTGATGCATGTTTTGGTGACAGGTCTGAAGAAGAAGGGAGATTAGACATCAAGAATTGGAAAAAAGCAGTAGATTGTTTATCAGAGCAGAAGAAGAAGAAGGAGAAACAAGAAAATGGCTACTGAGACCAAATCCAGTTRGGTGAAAGTCAAGCCCAGCACTGGAAATAGAGATGGGCCCTCATCGTCATCAGCCATAGCAAGGAACAGGGTTGATCCATCTACCATTAGGAAGAAAGCTGTTGAGAGCTCAACTAAGCAATCTACTGATACAAAACAGAAATCTGTCTCAACTTCGGTGACCAAAACTGAGGTACCCATTTTCTAAATGATCAGTGGTCTTTTTTCTGTATTTAATTATGTTCTGCCGTTTATCATGGCACCAGGTTATGACTTTGAGATTTCAATCTGTGTTTTCTTAGGTTGTATAACCATTTTTTTGGGTTTTTTTCGGGGAGGGGCGGGGATGGGGGGAATGATGAATTGCTTGACGATTGACAGGGGTCTTTCTGGGTTTTAGCCTTCATCGTTTAGAAAGATGTGAACTTTTTATTGAACCCACTGATTCCTAGTTCAATTTGGTATTTTCTGTCTCTGTATTTTCGGTTGTCAAATTATGAGTTCTTTCAAATCTTCAAAAGATATGTTTTTCCTTTTATTTCATTGAATTAACATATATGCAGCTGTAATGCTATTATTTTACGTCTGGGCGATCGTTTAAATTGATTCATTACCTTAAGAGGATTTTGCCTATCTGATTGCATTATCAGAACCGAGAAAAATTACCTTAGGCTAAGAGAGATCCTTCATTCAGAATTGGTTGAAAGCATTTTTACCGGCTATTTATGTGCTTTCAGACACCAAGTTTCTCTAGTGTGCTAACCTTTTTTGAAATTGGATATACGAAAATCTAGTAACTAAAACATGAGGGCAGACGAGCATTGTACACWGTAGAGCAATGGCATAGATATCAGAAGCGGCCCCAGTGCATTTTTATTTGGTTTTGGTGGTTTTGGCTTTGATTAGTTCCTTCAATATGTTATGCTCAAGTGAAGGTAAAAGCAAAAGCAACATCGAGTTCATCGAAGACTGTGACAAAAACCGTAACTAGAACCAGAGAAAAGAAAGTCTTCTCCTTGCCAGGCCAGAAGTTTGACATTCCTGAAGAGGTGCTGAGGCTTTTATATTCAGTTCTCTGCATCTTTTGTAAAACAAGTCGAAGTTTGCTTTACRCTGTAATTTTGCTTCTTGTCAACAGCGAGAGCCATTGAGGATATTCTACGAGTCACTGTCAAAACAGATACCTTCCAGTGAAATGGCTGAATTTTGGTAGGTTCTCCTCAATTTTCTAGCATCTTCTGCTCTTTTTATTTATTATMTTATTTTATTTTTTGTTGGAAAATGTCTGGCATCTTTTGTGATTGTAACATTGATCGACAGTTCCAGAAAATCTAGAAGTTATCTACAGGGAGGAAGTTTTAAGATGATATCCAACCAAGTACTGCAAATCTGAAAGGAAAAAGAAGCAACTCTAGGAYGAAATATTTGGACATAAATACTGCTCTTTCCTTCAAAATCACCAATCAGTTTCCCRGCAAATTCTATGGGTGATATTTGMTCAGTGGTATGGGTGGGGATACATGACGGAATATATAATTATGMCTAGCAAAAGGCTTTCTTGAGTGGCTGGAAAATGACAATGGTACCTTTAAGCTGGAGATTTCACTWGTCTAARTGAGAYTTTAAAGATGAGGAGTTTACCAGATGTGAGAAGCACACTGATTTTTACTGCAAGGGACTGACTAGAGTCATCAGCTCTCTCTCTTACCATCTCCTACTCTCTBTGTCCCTACTCTTTTTCTCTCCCCCCTCCTGTACACACGCACACACACAACTTTCCCAACCAATGGCAAAAACAATGGCTCAATTGTAAGTACAGTTCCATAATGTCTTAGAATTTGAAGGGCTTGATTGACAGTTGCCAGAACTTAAGAACTGAGAGTACGAGTAGCTAGAAACCTTGGAGAAATCTATTTGTCATTTTGTTGGCGGAGTGAACATGCCCAACTAACAGAGGAAATATTCCTGTACTAAACCTTTTGGTCTATTTGAAACTTGAGTCTAGGAAACATTCAATGCAAGTTGTATTTAGCTTGTATGTCTTCATTTAGTCCTAGTGTTGTTTTGCTTTTGATGTTTGAATCAATGTATCTTTAACCAATATGCAGAGGCATCAGGAAATGACCACTTTTGGTTAAACTTCGATTACCTATCTTAGCCTAATTCCTTGACAGATTTGCACACTCCTTTAAGAGACTCTTAACCTATGCTTGTCCAGGCCGGAAGATGACATCGGTTTCCTTCAATGGTATAATAGGCAATCGGGCCTGCATTCATGTTACATACCATTCACGGCCACTGTATAACAGAATTTGAGGTTTTATTACCGTTATAACAGGATTTAATTTATTTAAAGCATTTCACACCCTTTTAGACCTTTATTAAAGGTAACATCGTTTAGTGGCCGTTAATGGTCAAACAGAGGCATTTTTTCAATGTTAACGGTCAAAAAGGGTATCTTTTTCTGTGACTATATACTGAATGAATGTTATATGCTTGTTTAACGGAGAAGCTTTGGAGTAGCTTGTTTTTCTCCATCAAAGATATATACTGTTAAGAATGTTAAGATTTCATGTTTCGATTTATTTGTTTATGTGGAGAATCTTTGTAGTAGCTTGACTTTCTACATTGGCTTTCCTTTGTTTTGTCAACTTTCCAAATTCCAGAGTAGCTTTACAGTCTCCATAATACTTCCAAGTTAGCAAAACTCACTTATTTCTCCGCAGACTTTTGGTATGAATAATTGATCTGCGTACCTTTCACACTTTAGAAGCTTCCTTAGGACCTCAACAATTTGAACCATCTTTAAACTTCATATACTTAAAACCTTGACAACTTTAACCATCTTTGGCTCTCAATTTCCAATGTCCGAGCTTCCTCAAATCTTGCAATTTGCAACATCTTTACATCTTCATCTTCCACCTTGTTCCTTGAACTACATCATCTCTTACAATTGCTTATATTTTGTTTGAGTGGTTCAATCAAAGGTCCATTAGTTATAAAGTTGAAAATGCAGCTATTTCTGAAACTGGGTTCAAATGTGAATGAAAAATTTTTACACCTCTCATTAATGTTATTAACCTCCATTAGGGTCAGATTCAGCAATACAGTGACTGTGACGGTGACCATCACTGCTATTTTCATCCTTTTACATACTTTCACATGAATATGATGACAAAGGGTAAAATTATTTTTTCTGATGAATTTCTGTTTCAGATCTGTCTTATGCTTTTTGTTATACGATAGGTCATGAAACCTCATCTACTGCTAGTCAGAAATACTTGTTTGGCTTATTCCACTTTGATTATCGTGGTTATTTAACTGGTACCATAGAACCTCTTTTGTATTAATCATTGTGGAAGCTGTTATGCTTTCTTTTAAGTGGGCATTGTTGATAAAGATTTTATATTATGCTTTTATGGTATGTGTGATTGTAAAAGCGAATTCTTGTAAAACCAGTTTAATAACTTCAGTTAACTTAAAAACATAATAAGTAATGAAATRTCATTTAATGTCATTTAGAAAACACTCTAGGCTAATGAACTTGAAAGTTGTCTACTTGATTAAATGCTTTTTCTCATCCAGCTTCCTCCATTTTCTTGGGTTTGACTCTTCCTCTTTTGCACACGTCAGCTTCTTTTCCCACCATTTAGTCTTTCTCTTTTATTATTGATTCTTGTATTCACTGAAGTGTTACGACATAGATTTATGTTGTGGATATGTTTCAAAATTTCCTAGTAGTTATTGTACTTTCTACCTTCATAGCTTTATWGTGTGAAGGGTGATGGTTATTGAGGTGTACTTGAATTTTTTATATGTTTCTGTAGCAAATTCAGCAGCCCACTGGACCTATTCAAATAATAATATCTGTCACAAACTTTAATGTCAAAATTTCTAGGACTGCAAAGAAAATTGTGGCATTCAAGACATAGGTACAATTAGACTTTATTAAATATACAAGTTCTAGCTTTTGTAATATGACGAAGTTGTTGCATGTTGATTTGAGTCGGAAACTCATGTTTAGGATTTTGAATTTAAGATCATCATTTCTTCAACTTTTTCCTTTTGCTTTTCAGCAATACATTTTTTTTGGTGGTTTCTTCATCAGCAGCCCTTTTCTCCGCTTCTTCTTTCTTCTTCTGTTTAGTCCATTTGATTACATCAAAGGTTTCTCACTGGTTCAAAGATACTGAATGAGATCTTGCATATGTGCTTTCGGCCTTTCCAAAGTTATCAAACTCTAGAAGTTAACTCGAGTCATCTTAAATAGGTTGCTTCATTGATAATTTAGTAAATTATATCCTTCCTCTCTATTAGCCTATGTTTCTAAAGTATCTTCAAGTTCCTAAATAGTTAAAGACCTCTTCAAAAGGTTAAGATTTTAGATGCTAACAAGCATACCACCCACTCCTAGAAAGACAACTTTTAGATCACGTGATTTTTATCCAAAAAAAAAAAAGAAAAAGAAAAAAGACATAAAAGATCAAAAAGAATACCAAAATTACTTTTTTCTGGGGTGGTAGTAGTCTCACTAAACACCTCTTCTATGTCATAAACAGTTGAAGGGGTGACCCATATGATATTGTCGAGGTAATTGCAAGTGCAAAAGAATGAGTCCATCGTTCTCAATCACATAAAAAAGCACTGCTCATCTCCAACAAAGCTTTGTATTCTGGAAATCAGTGGAACATTTTCTTCCCAACCTCGTTCTCTTGGTGGCTTCCAAGAATTTCTCCACATTTTCAGAGTTTTCGTTTTTCTTTTGATTGTCTAGCCTTTCAGGATGTGCATATCCCGTACTTTTGAAGGAGAAATGCTGATCACTAAAGTTTTGTCATTTCAAGGGTGTACTTTGAATACATTCCTGATTGCTGTATATTGTCTTCTTCTTTCTTTCTTCTTTTTCTTTTGGCTGCGCCTTGTGGCTGTCTGGTAAATGATGGGTATTACACACAACAGCTTTTTGGAATTGAACTCCTTTCCGTTCATAATTCTTGCAAGTTTTTGCATGTCAATATGAATCCTGATCTTCAGCTTGATTCACTGAGCCTTTTGTTTCTGGAACCTGAAATATCAATACACAAATCYGAGCCTCCACAAGTTCCTTTGGCCAATACTMTTACACAGTATTTACTGAAGGTATGATTTAGAAGAAGATATTTACAGATATTCTAAGGAATGGAACATGAGAACCGGGTTACATAACACAAGTAATTGAATATATATCTGAATGGATCTATTTAGTTCAAATTTTGGATAAAAAATTATTACAGGATGTAGAAAAGATATTTTAACTATGAAGAGGGTGAAAAGAGCTATCCAAAAAAGAGTTTATCAACAATTTAGGTGGCATAACAAATTTCAAATGCTTAGTCCTGCCCCACTATTGCCTTCATAATTGTCAGCTGCTGTTARGAAAATGCGGCAGTGACAAAATTCCAAATGGCCTCCAGAACTTGAAAATAATCGTGTTATACCTTAATCATATTGAAGCAAAATAAATTGCTTTTCGAGGTACAGGGAGAAATTAACTGTATTTATGATTTACAGATTTCCTATGTTGCTTGCACATCTCATTCTCATTTTGCAAATTTTAGAATCAAATTTCCATTTTTTTTTTCCTTTTCCATCTGAAATTTTAGTTAGATTTGAGGCAGCCTATTTTTTCCTATGCAATTTAAGCAGGCAATTTACAGAATTGGCAATCCCTTCTATTCTGGTTTGCATATTGCCTGATTCTTTTGCTGATCTCTCTGTCTTTGAGAACAGTTGTTGAAAAGAATTAAGATTGGCTCAAACTTACTTCAAGCCAACATGAGTTGTACGAGTCCCATCACGTGAATTTTCCTGTTCCAGTCACTAGTTTAATGTGCAAGGGGACTGTAAAATGTACAACTAGAAAAATTGTAGCAACCCAGTCAAGTTCTGTTACTATGGATTTGCAACTCTGTACAAGCACATCTAATGAAATCATGCATCCTTCTGTCTTTCTTCTCCGTTTATTTTTCTTCTCTAGATTTGGTTTCCAAAAGATGAAAGCAAGCAAATACTAATTTTAGCAGTAACAACTGAAGCATATACGTGTGCAGGCTGATGGAACATGGCTTGTTATCTCCGGAAAGAGCAAAGAAGGCTTTTGAGAAGAAGCAGAGAAAGCAAAAACAACAACGGTTAGGAACACCTATTAAATCTCCACCGCCCCCACCAAGAAGTAAACCTGAGAGTTCAGGAAAGCAGCAGCAGGTGTCAAAGAATGGCGAAGTAAAAGCAAAGAAACGAATTGTAGATGAAAGCGATGACGATGCTGATTTTGTACTCAGTCATAAGAGGAGAAAGGGGTAAGAACAGATGGCCCTCTTGCTGTTTGTAATAGCATTGTCCTTCATTAGATTAATTTGATTTTAGCAACATATACAAGTGACTAAACTRCGAGGAGGATGAGGGTACAGACATTGAATTGATATGGATATTTATGAAAACAATAAACACAGGAAAATTCTGGATTCATTTTGATCCACCTTTCAGTTCTATCATTCTTAGTTCTACTCCTGAAAGTTCAATAGCATTCAGGACCATGATATGGTGCTTTACATCAAGAAAGTGATAACATCATAATCCATTCTTCTTCCTTATCCTGCTCATCTGGTTATTGATTGCTTTGCTTTGCATAAGCAGCCCCGTTTTTCTTTTGGTTTTCGAGAGTGAATGGAACAGTTTCCTTCAAGTTTAATTTCATGAGCACTAAACAGAGTAGTGTTGATACTTACTGCTGCAGCAAAAGAGGAGGTAATCCTTATTGAGGTTCTCCCACTTTGGATATACTACAATATGTTGCATTATTTGGTTGACTCGTGCCCGTATGTTAAATATCAATGGAACATGCCACAGTTCCATTTTTCCCCTATATCAACCCACAGATATTATGCTTGCAAGTGGTCTCATTTCATCAATTCTTACGAGACGAATAAGCTAATTTCATCCATGCTTGGGTAGTTGACCATTTACTTCACATTCTGAGCATTTTCCTGCACTCTGTGGATGGGAATCGTTACCTGCCTTTAATGCCTGTAGCTGCATATGCTGCATTCAGGAGAACTGAGTCCTCCATTCATGAGTGCATTATAAAGCTTTTAAACAGAACCATGAATATGCATCTGTTAGCATTGGCAGGCATAGCAGAAAGCCGGTGCTTATTCAGATCATTACTTACCGTTATGCTGGAATCTGACACTTGTAGAGTTTTGCTTGCCACATGATTTGCTTATGAAAGGAACACAAGAAAATAAACATTCATTTCACAGAATGGTGATTGCTGCCCTCCTTCCCCCAACCCCCCAACCTCTTCTTCTTCCTTGTATATGAGCAGAAAAATGGTTATGATGGGATGGGTATGCGGGCCTCAGGTTCTGCCAACTTGCAACTTCTGCAATTCTTCATATGACTTAAATACCTAGGCATTAATTTTGGCAGCTAATTTATCTCCCAAAAATAATAATAAAATAAAAAGAATATGAATAAAAATAATTTCATCTTATGGTCGACATTAAATAAATGGGACATTCTTGATTTGGAGTCCTAAAACAAATAGTCTCTTTACTGAATGGCTTTATGAAGAAAGCTACTTCCATATATAAAGTAAGGAATCAATACTACACCTTCCTTATCCTATTGATCTACAAGAAATGCGAATTAAGTTAAATCTAAATAATAGTGTCCGATAATCTAGGTTTAAAATCTTCTAATATACTTTCTTATTACATTCTTTACGTACGAATCAAAGCACTTACGTAACTGAAGATGTACAATGGATATATATATTAAAATATTTAAAATATATAATATATGAGATGATAATAAATTCTTTTAATATAAATATGGCGTTTTTTACGATACCAATCAAATTCCACGAGGATTGTATTAAATGTAACACTAGCAAATGATATTAAATTATATATTATCTACACTACTAGTAGTAATACTATGATAAAACAATGGTCTAGGGGCTTATTCTTTTCAACTTACTAGTCTTAAATGGCTTAAATTTTTTTAAGAAAAAATGTTTTAATAAATACCATATAATATATARTATTCATAAACAAAACAATTTTAAAAAATACTTCTAGTTTACTCTTTCAAAAATAATTTTTCTAAGCTAAAAGTTATTTTAAAAAACAATTAATAACAACTCAAACTAATGGAAATTGTGTGAAAATTATACGTTTAATTAGATTAAACATTACTTTAAGATAAAGAGAAGATGCCCTAATGGCAAATGTTGCATTTGAGTCAAAATATCTAAATAATTTGTAGGAGTTCTCTCCTCTATTTTCTCTTCTTTTTTTTTTTTTTTTCTCTCTTTCTCATGAGTGGTCTCTAGAAAGTGTAGCGAGAAAATAATGTAACACTAATGTTTAAAAGATCATCGAAGTAATTATGAGAATAAATGCGGGTTTAAACCACCTTTTATTTTCTTTTACCTTTTAAATATTTTACTTTTTTACTACAAATTAATTTGATAAATTATAATCTATATAAGTTGGAGCTACGGAAAAAATAAATTATTAAAGTAAGTTTTAATAAATAAATTTATTAATTCTGATTATTCCACTAAAAGAATGTGATTAGACTCTTAGTCCAATTAAAATTTTTGGAATCAATGATTTTATCGATATTACGTGTTACTTCCGTTGATCAACTTAAATATTTCAAACGAGATAAAATGACTAAAAGACTCCTCATTCAAATATTTATTATTCCTCAAATTCTCATATTGCATCTGACAACACCATATAATCAAATCATATATTTAATTCATAGGTCATRGTCGAATGATTGAGTTCAAGTTTAGTAAATCTTTTGTATTTAATTCGTYCGGTCCAATCTAARATATTCTCAAGTGTATTATCAAAGTCAAATACAAACTTAAATAAAATCAAAATGATTTTATCAAAGTTACTTACCGATCGTGTATTATTAATTTTGAAATAAATTATAAATTAAACATTCAATCAATTAATATAATCAACAAAAAAAAATGGAGAAAGTAGGGAGTAAAAGAATCACAAGGAAGAGAAAGAGGTCAAAAACAAAGAGTAAGTGCCGTTTTCATTACAGCTACCTTCTTTTGTTATTTTCCTTCCTTCCTTGTCTAACATTTCAATCACATTTTTCCGTACAATATCGATATCTATGTTAGTACGGTTTATGGATAAATTTGGTCTCCAAAAGGGACCAAATACGAGCCATCCTTTTCATCAATGGTGTGTCAGCGCCCTCTTAGTAACTCAATATTCTTTATTTATGATTTTTATCGTCAATTTAAAAAATTATATTAATATTTAAAAATATAACCCTTTTCGTGTAACATACATATAGTTTTTGTATTTACGCATAATGAGATTTAAAATTCTAGTGTCCGTTGTGCTTGAAAGGAAAATTCTTAACGGGTCCAAGTTATTCCGAATTCATAGTTATAGTATTATTCTTCATTTATTAAGATCGAGAATGAAATTATTTAATAAACTCTAATTACCTTATGAAAATAGTCTCATCGACATGAATTTTATGCAAATTGAAAGAAAAAATTAGTTATTCCTCAACATGTAAGAGAAAGGAAAAATTATAGAACAATTTATAATTTAGTGAGTTATTGTGGCATTGGAGTTGTATGTAGTTCAACATCATTCGACACACACCATAAAGTCTCCTTTTCTCGTAGAACACTACTACTTTGCCGCATCATGCTATTAATGGGGCTTTTGCTTTTTGATTTTATTTTTTGTAACTGAAATTGATGGTTCAGTTTCTCTTTTTACACGCAAAAAATAATTTATTATTTGGATTAAATGTAGTTGGTCTTTAAAAAATAAAAAATATTCATTCTGACTCACAATAAATACAGTTATACTTTAAAGAGTAAACTTGTAAATAATAATAATAATAATAAAATACTACATTGATTTCCAAAATGCATGTTATTAATCTTATTATATAAATTGATTTCAAATGCATGTTATTGTATACTTATTCATATAAACAATATCTTTGAAAATAAGAAATTCTTTACTTAAATACATAAAAACATTATTTATCCTTTTCTTCTCTTATATTTACTGTCAATTCAGAATTACATAATAAACCGTGAGAACAATCCTTCCTCTAAAAGATTTATATTTTGAGACATGTGTAGTAATTTTTAAACATAGATTTTCCATAAATCCACCCTCTTAATCATTGATCAATTTGATGTTTCGTTAGGGATTTTTCCCCATACTACAATTATGCTGGTAATTAGAGGACAATGCTATTTGAATAAATGATTCACAATAAACGGATAAAATAAGGATAAACAGAATGATACAATAAAATTCATAAAATATCATACACTCTAAATGAAAACAATAATTAAGGAATGTAAAACTAAAAATTTACAAAATTTTATCAATTTGCTTTATATTGGGTCAAACTGATCCATTCAACATTTTCCTCTTGCAATATTTTCTCTGCGAACTGGCTATGCATATTAATCCACTGTTCCAACTATTTATAATAAGGACATAACAAGAAGAGCATACAGTCTCTAAATTTCATTTGCATTTTGGATCCAAATTTAGGTGTAATTTCCAAATTACACTAAAAATATGCAAAAGTCACTACGAATAGTACTTTTAATTTTGAATCGCTAAATAGAACGGAATCTCAAATTTCGTACCTCAAACTTCAATATGCATATATTAAATACAAAAGTCACCCTCATTTGCATTTTAAGAGAAAACTAAATCAAATAATTAAAGTATTTCTGAAAATTTCATTTGCATTTTGGATCCAAATTTAGGTATAATTACATGTTCTTTTCACGCACGATCATTGACACTTTGGGAGGGACAAGAGATCTTCTAATATTGCATAACCCGATTCTCAATTATGTCATTTAAAATGAGGTATTTTTACAATTATATATAATTTCCAAATTAAAAAATGATTAATACCAATATGACGATTCACAAATGGAGCGACACTCTCTCAACCTTCGTTTATAAGATTTCTCGAGACCTTAACTAGGCATTTGGTTGGGGGTAATAGAATTGAAAAATGGAAATCTCCTTCAATCATCATTACTCAATACTCATCAATCAATTTTTGTGGCTTCTTGTCCGATTATCCTCTTCTTCTTCCTTCTCGTTTTTCCTTTACTTTTCTCTCTTCTCCCGCTCTTCCTTCGGCAGATACCATCTGTCGTCGCTGTCAACAACCCATATTCTGTCGGGGTGACCTAAATCAGGCCGCCCATCGATCCACCTTTCTGCTCTTTCTCCCGTCCTCCTCCTCAAGGGTGSTGGAAGAGGCGGCGAGGAGGGATAGGGGTGTGGAAGAGGCGGCGAAGAGGGATAGGGGTGGTGGAAGAGGTGGTTAAGAGGAATAGGAGTGATAGCAGGGACGGGGAAGAGGGATAGGGTGGTGGAAGAGCCGAGGAAGAGGTATAAAAGTGATGGAAGATGTGGGGAAGAGGGATCGGAGTGGTGGCAGTGATTTGGGGGGACGAGGGATAGGAGTGGTGGAACAGGCGGCGAAGAGGTATAGGAGTGGTGACAGCGATGGGGAAGACGGACAAGGATGGCAGCAGCGACCGGGAAGAGGATACAAAGTTAATTGAGGTGTGAAGAGGGATCATGTGGTAAATGGCTAGAGTTTGTTTAATGTTTTAAAAGATAATTTTTTATTATGACCATTTTTTTAATGAAAATTTGCTTGATTTAAAGGAAATTTTATTTAAATTGATCTATTAGTTATTATTACTTGCTTAATTTAAGGAAAAAAATTACTCAAATTATTTAATTAGTTGCTAAATATAAATTAACTAATTGCATAAACCCATTCATTAGAATAAAATTTGATAAGGATACAATTGAAATTGTACCCATTCATGTTACTAAATATTGAATTGAACTAAATTTCAACAAAATTATATTGACGCCCATTTCAAGAACCAAACAACAACAGTGTAATTATATTCTCGTTGTGCTTGACCTCTTAATCAAATTCATTGTGATTAACCCTTTAATCAAACTCATCGTGATTTTGATTACCAAATTTGAACCAAACACCCCCTAAATTCCTTACCAGTGGCATCAATGATTGTTGGTAAAAATTTTTTTTTTTTTTATATTACACTAAAAGGGTATCGATTAATCCATTAATTTGGAGTAATTGATAAGTAGATTAAGTCAAAGTGAGATTCAGTATTCGATCACTGTGTATGGCACCATCTTAAAAGACCTTTTAAGTRTAGCCTATCTTTTTCWTAGTAAGAGTCAAACTTATGAATGTAATTTGAGTCGAGTTCGAATTAATCTCACTAAGGAAAAATACAACTATCATTCTTTAATATGAGATGTATATATGATTGTGAACAACCCAGTTTTAAGGACATAATTGCCAATCAAACATTTTTCATATGAAAGTTGGAATTTGTTTGTTTTCAAAAAAAAGAAATGTTGGATTTTGTTTGAGAATTAATCCTTTCCACTATTTTTTTTTTTTTAATCAATGAGAAATTAACAAAGTAATAGGACAACGACAGGATTGGTATACCCCACTACACAATGATATCTCAAGAAATTTATATTCATATTTCAATTTCCTTGCAACTTGATTATTCTGCAACTGTGTATATTATAATATCTAATTCATATTGTAAGATATCAGTAGTTTAAGTTTTTCTCAAAAAATAAAAAATAAAAATAAAAATGATCRCTATTTATAACGTTATATTAGAATTAAATTTAAATTAAATTTTCTTCCGAATAAAAATCGAACTTTACGAGCCCAATTTGAATACGATGCAGTTGAGGAAAAAAAGTTTTAGAAGTATTTATGAATTAGATAGCTGTTCTTCATTAGATGGCTTTACTTTTGAGAGTCTAAAACTATTTGCATTTTCTTCTTTCTCCTGTCAAAGKCAGTGATTCAATGTAGACTCGGATAACTTCCTCAGCCATATGTGGAATCCAAAAAAGAAGTTCCTATCATTACTTTTCTCTGCTTTTTGCTATTCCTGTTTGAATTTTGTTGAAACTGGAAAGGCTAGCTATAGTCGAAAGCATGGACTATTGATAAATGATAGGCATCTGCTTCTCTTTGTTAACGTGGTGTATGGCTGGTGACAAAACTTCAAATCAACCTGCTAAAAGTCGGATATGTTATCCTAATTATCAGAGCACTATTGAGGTCGGAGATTCATCATTTGCTCAACTTTGGTGTTGCATCTTCCTGTTGGTACAGGCCATAGTTTCCAGTTCGGAGAGATTCGAATCCAGCAATATATCTTCTTAATTACCACACCATTTAGGGTGACAGAACCATCTTCTGCTCAAATCTAGCTTTGCATCGCAGTTAAGACAGATATGATTGGGTGAAAGTGTGAACAGTTGATATATAATAGCAKATGGGAATCAGATTCCGTCCATATCTGTTAAAAAAAGTTAGATTTGATTGATGTTTTGCTTATGAATCCAAATTGATGTCCATCAACAGCTCATTTTGCCGTTGTACGKTGCAAGCTTCTGTAAGTACACTCTATATATCTGGGAGAAGATGAAATTTCAGACATTTTCAACCTTTTCTTCTTCATCACTTAACGAGTACTACATTCAAACTGGAACACCACCAACTTTTCTCCTGATCATTTATTAGAACYCAATTTCTAATGGTCAATGCAGCCATCCTAATATGAGAAAAATGATCATGGGTATAGGTGGGAACAACTGGGGAGAAAATAATAATGAAGASGTGTGATAAGTACGATCCATCACGAACAACAAATTTTCCTTAGTGCCTTTCAACTTTGCCGTGAAATAATTGCAGAATGTTTCAAAGTGTTCAGAGGCTTTGCTAGAGGTAACCATCTCTTTAACTTTATCTTGATCTTGATCCTGGCCAGTTGCATTAATGGGGGCTGTGAAGGGKAGATGTACCTATAACAGGCCAAATCCTAGATCCCATAAAATCTACTATTCAWGGTAAAATTAAACCTCTTGTAAAGCTATAGCCGGGTGAAGTTGAATTATTCTTGACATAGGTCACCCACGACAAAAATCATGTCTGTTCTTGATGAAGAACATTAGAACAAATGTACGGTTTGAACAAGTTCATATAAGAACAACCTTCATCACACACATTCATTTTTGAGAAGGATTCATATGATCATTTATGGCTATGTCGTTCTTAGACTTTGTATARAGCGATGGCTATATGATTTATGAACATCTATACCGAAATGGTTTCATGAGGAAATGGTCCAAGTATTACAGGAGAAGAAACTTGAAAGCAATGCTTAACAAGTAAAAGCTGGTAAGTTCATTTATTGAAACTAAATTGGCAKAGGAATTGATTTCAGTATGATTTTCTGGTCAACTTATGTGGATGCGTTGAGCCACAAAGACGTAATAGATGAACAAGGATCATTAGATCAGGTACGCCAGAGGTGGAGATCAATGCAACTACTACCAGATCACCATGAATAATCACTCTGAATCACCAGGACGGTCCCCATTTATTCATCTCTATGCCTCTAGTTTCTTTCACTACTTTGAAGGACCATTGTCTTTTTCTTTCGGATATTCCATCACAAGAAGAGAGTTCTTATGCATTTCTGAAGCAGGGTTGTTCTCATTTCAGGAAGAAGGAATTCTTTAATAATCAAGATTAGGTTCTGGGGGTTTCCATCACTTACAATTTCCGAGATTAATTAAACAGTTAAGGGTAAAGTTTGTCCTGACACATGCAATTATTCAGTGTAGTCATTTCAGTTCTTCATCTATTTGGGGTACACAACACTAATTCATGATCATCTTGGGTTTAGGTGAGGGGTGGATTAGCATATATTGATACTCTCACTACAGTAATATATTCATTTTTTTTTCATTTTTCTGAAGTTATTATGTATATACGTTGTCAATAAATTTATAATTACATGTTCAAGATTTATATAGATACGATCGATTGATATCACATTCCTAAATTTTGCAAAAATATAATTGACAGATCCAGCCAAAAAATGTTTATTTCTGGACAAAAAATGCTCTTTTTCCTCTTRCCTATTTCAACTTTCAATGACAAAGATATCCTGTCACACATTTGTATTTATTCATCTACTACTAAATATTATATAAGGTGCCTGCACATTATATTGCTTTTTTTATCAATTGAATGGACCCTTGCTGAAATCTTCAAGTTGTTTCTTTTGCTTCTTGAATACAATTGGGATCAAACTCCACATAATCCACACGTTATGAAAAATATTCATATTGTTTAAACTCGTAAGGCAACTTTCTTCACCTCCTATCATCTTCTCATCCGACGATTGATCTTTGTGGAGTTTCAGTATTGTAATGCAGGAGCTAGTTAGCTCATTAGCTGCTACTCTTGGCTATGATCAAGACTGCTAAATATCTACCCAAAGAGATGACTTCTGTTGCTCAGCCCTACTTTCCCCCACCCTCGCTAACACAAAAATCTGCAGATGGTGATGCTAATAGATACCATAAATAAGCCAACATATGCATATACGTATGACAAGGGCGCACTGAACATGATAKTGGGATAAATTAACAGTAAAATCTTGGTGAAAACAGGAATATCTCAAAGATGAATATTACTATGGAGTTTGCGTGGTTCCAGAGAAGGGGACCCCAGCTCGCTATAGGAACTAGCAAGGTAACCCATTTCTACCTTGGGTCCCCGGAAGGGCCAGACCCCCACACCCCTCCCCGCTTCAAACAAAAACAGAAATGAGGTTTCTCTCTTCCTCGCTCACAAACACCTGTCTGTACCTTCCTCTCCCCTTATAAGTGTTGGGTGAGTCATTAGGAAATGATGGAAAAAGGTCTACTTTGATAAGGGGTATTCTGATTACGCATTCTATATTCCTTCCCTTTCTCTGCTAAAAGTCTTCCTCATCCTCTAGGCTCTTTAGCCATTGCATCTCTTTTCTCTGTCTCTCCCCGTCTCTCTTTCTGAGAGCTTAATACTTGTGTGTGTCTACTGCCTTCCCTAATCTAGTATATATAAAGCTTTTATCAGCAGATATACCTATATAGAAATCTGTGAAAAGTTCTGCTCAAAATGAGCACTGAACGTCAGAATTCAGACCCTGAGAGTAGCTCCAACTCGGTTTTTTCTTTCTCATCGCCACCAACTTCACCATTATCACCTGGGTCAACTCAATCACCTCCCAACACTGTCTTAAACTCATCCCTGAGTCAAACCAAAGTGCAAGAAGCAGATTCCAAGAAAATCAAGAGAATCAGAGACAGCAGTAAACATCCAGTCTACCGAGGCGTCCGAATGCGAAACTGGGGCAAATGGGTATCTGAAATCCGTGAACCACGCAAGAAATCACGCATATGGCTTGGAACTTTCCCTACCCCAGAAATGGCAGCCAGAGCCCATGATGTAGCTGCTTTAAGCATTAAAGGCAACTCTGCAATACTGAATTTTCCAGAGCTAGCTGGATCATTTCCTCGGCCAGCATCTTGTAGCCCCCGCGATGTCCAAGCCGCGGCGGCTAAGGCTGCTGCAATGGGCAATTTTGATTCATTATCATCTRGTGCTACATCTTCATCTCCAACTTCAACAACAACATCAACGGATTCATTGGCGTTTTCATCATCYTCATTGTCATCATTGGTTTCAGCTARAGACTTATCTACTTCAGAGGAACTGAGCGAAATTATCGAGTTGCCAAGTCTTGGGACGAGTTTTGACTCTTTGGAATTGAATAATGATTTTGCATACTTCGACTCGGTTGATAGCTGGCCGTATCAACCTCCTCCTCCATGGATGAACAGTAATGATGATCATGATGCTGGATTCTCGAGTAGTTTTGAGTCTTTATTGTGGAATTACTAGTGATGAATTTGTACGGTTCTTGTTCTTGTTTGTGTGTGTACTGGTTTTAGCCCTTCTAATTTTTCCAAGGGGGCTGAAACTGCTGTCTGATATCTCTCTCTTTTCCAGCCCCTAATTTCCTGTGTGTATGCCCTTGTAACATTTTCAGTGAATCTAACTCTACAGTGTTAGGACTGAAAGAGCAAATGTCAATAAATTCCTATTATTGGATGGTGCACACGCACATTCTCTCCCAATCTCTGATATTTTCTCCTTGGTGTTTTCCTGAGGTCCTTATCAAAGCCAAGATTATCGAACCGGGGATTTACTCGTTAAAAGATATACTCTAAMAGGGGATTTTTTGGTGGTTGTTGCAGGGGAATGGACAGCCACAAGATCAATTGCCTTTACCCCGACATTATTTCTCTAAAAGAGATGTACTATAATATTTATATGATAGCAATAGCTATATCGTTTTTCCTTTCATACACTACTACAGAAAGTGACAAAATTTTCCACATATGGTAACATTATCCTCTTAGACTTTCTCCTTTACAGCAGCCATGGCTGCTGCTTTCTTTAATTATAGTCTTTTTAGGAGGCACTGATCATGAGCTTTGATAGTAGGACTATATGCTTTCTCTGCCACCTAAWGGTCCATGTTTGTACCACTAMGAAGAGTATCCAAGTCATCGTTTTGGTGAACGAAAATGGTAATATTGTTAATGATTGCAATCTGCAAGAGTAATAGAACCATGACCCCAATTCGAAGTAAACAAATTAAATTCTGAAAAAGCAAAAGAGGAGATTCGTGGTGGTAACAAAGAGATTGGGCAGACAATGGACTTAATCCAATAATGATTAAGGTTATTTTATTATGCTTATTCATCTTGTAATCACTTTTCGACATTAATAAATTTCTTTTAACATTTATCATCATGTGTTTTTCTCCCTTTTTTATATTGATTATTCGTATTATTTTTTAACTATTGTCGAACCAATATCAAGATATATTTTGATTATTAATACTATCTCGATTCTTTTTTACTTATCACGTTTGATAATTTTTTTTATAAAAATACATGTCACTTTAAAAAATTAATAAAGTATTTATTAACTCTTTTCATTTTATCCCTTAAGTTATTAGCTTTGTAACTAAAGTTATTTTAATCACTTTAATTTAATATTTCATAGACTTTATAGTTCCTTATCCTACAACTCTAATATGACAAGTGAAAAAGAACGGAGGTAATATGCTGAAACATTGTGAGCTTGAAGAAACGAGGAATACACGTAARTATTATTGTATAGGCTATAAAATTTCCTTTTCATTTCGAAAGGTTACAGAAAAATATGAGCAGCATCATTTTTGGATTGGGYTAGCAGAGAGACAATTAGATGATGCATTAAAAGATTTAGAATTATTTTGAACCATGTGATTTTATAGAGCTATATATATGAGAATTAAGTTTTACATTTGCAAACTTTTTGCACTATTAATTATAATTGAAGTTTCTGGAATTACTAAGGTTKTCTAGGCAGGAAGTTTAGCCTGAAAATGCTTGTTTGAAGCTATGTGGAATTACTCCACTACTTGATGCATGCAACAAAATTCAAAAGGGAAAAAAGGTTGAGACTTACAATGTTTCCAGCATCCCACATTGGAAGGTTGAAGCAGCTTTTAGGAGATGACGAGCATTAATTATAAGACTAACCTTATTTAGTCGGTGAAGTACACTAATGATACTTGTAATCCCATGTAAAAAAGTCAAATTAAAAAAGAAAACGTTAAAACGAAGATAATTAATTGGTTAGAAGCGTTTTTCATTCGTATTTTAATAWATTTAAAAAATTATACATATATAATAGAAGAATCATAATTTATATCGAAATAAAAATTTTACCTTTATAAGGCTTTTTTATTAAAAAAATTGAATATTCTTTACGAGTAAATAAATAATTTCAAAAGTGTTAGGAGGCTTTATTTTCTTCTCGCAACCTGCTTCTCTTTATACATCATCCTTGATTCTTTCTATTTATCTATCTATAAAAAGAATATAATCCAGAAAGAATGGTAGGCAGAATTTGAGGTGCAGCAGACACATAGAAACCCAGTTTCCAAAAATACAGTGATTCTTAAAATGCCATATTTGTAGACTACCTTTTTCTTTTGTGGGAGGACAAAACTACGTTGCTTTCAAGTGCAAGAGACAGGATGCATTCTTTTTCTTTGCAAGGACACTTAGAATATGTATTTATTGGTCTCCCTTCCATGAGAACTAAAGTATCCTCGACCACGAAAACGGGAAAGGACATCAACCACTGCTAGAGTYGGTAGGAATCTATAATTGTACTCGTGTCCTCTATCTTCCATGTTCTAATGAAAATATTGCAAAAATAATTATCATAATAGATGTTATTTCAATCATTCTATATTTAAGCATAATATTTTGAGTTATTTTATATTGATTTAAAAAGAATAAATATRAATAATGTTCAGAAATAATGTCTAGTTTGAGAAAGTCGATTTAACATGTTGACTTAGCGATTAGAGATAATTATTAATTTTAAAATTATTTTCTTTATGAATAACTTTTTGAGTTTAAGTGCTATTTTTATTACGTTAGTTAAAGAAAGTAAATGTGACGTAGGCAAAAAAGATGTTAACATTATGCATTGGGGTCAAGTTATGAGTTTCACCTTCATTCCCTTTGACATTAACTTGATATCGATTAGCATTTTATATATTAACTGTTATTTGTCAAAAATTATTTAATGTTAACAGATGCTGTGTCATGAGCGATTAGCTAAAAGATATTTTTTTTGATGGAGACTTTTAAAATGATAATATTTTCAGGTAGTTTACGTCCGGAATCATAGAACTATTCAATTTATTCAGGACTATTCAACTATAACTATGAATTTTGTACATATTCACACAATATCCCTACTGAACCCCACCAGTCCTTTCTAATATATATTGTGAATTTCCAAACACAAAATTCAACTTTTTGGGAGAGCAAATAATTGAACAAGGTAAAGGGAAACTTTTGAATGCATGTCTCTATTTATGTGCAATATAAGAGACCAAAATCTTGAAGCCAAAGCACACAACACATCCAATCTTCTCTTATTGAAAAGGGTCCTCTATCTCAAGAGAGACTTTTATTAGGTACGAGAAATCAAATCAAAGAGTGACCCCATACTTAGCTGTAAAGAATACGAGAGCTCTTCCTATAATGTGTGCTATAAGTACAGCACTAGGATTAATGATGAGTAATTTAACTATAGTTCTCATGGGATTGATCTAACAAGTAGTACCACAATATTTACCTCATATTTCTATCAATAATTTAATTGAATGCATCTTAGATATAGATGCATTAATAATGGGAATTCAAATAATATCAGCTCTAGCTAAATGATCAATGCCAAATGAATAATGTAAATTATATCTAAGATACATTCAATTTTTTTGCTTGATTAGTGTTTTTTTTTTTTTTAAAAGACTTGATATCGTCAAACGTTTGAGATAAATTTTGATTTGGTTTGAATTACGTTTTTAATTTTTATTGAGAGAAAAATTTGATTAGTAACTCTTTTGATAAGACACCACAAGTAGGGGTCGAACACTAGACCTTATTTTGGTAAGAGCATTTCCAATGTTATGGTGTTAATATTGAATAATTTTTGACAAATGACAGTTAATATATAAAATGCCAATCAACGTTAGATTAATATTAAAAGGAAGGAAAGTGAAATTTATAAATTAACTTCTATACATAATGTTAACGGCTTTTGATCTTCCCCTACGTGATCCAACAAGAAACAATTGCTAATGTTATTTATTCCATATTGGATATGTCACTAGTAAGGCAATGGAATGTGTTTTATTGGATCGTATAGACACAATCACCGATAAGAACAACCACGTCGATTCCTTAATGGGAGATAATCAAACTATTGATGGTGATATTAACTTGATTATCAGTTAGAAAGATGGATTATCGGTGAGAAAGATGGAGATAGATATGGCTGTTAAATTTTACAAACCTCTGAGCACTCCAATAAGAAGAATCCCACTGAAGAAAGACATTGCTAGAAGGAATTAAGCATGCATTACAGCTTAAAGAGATGGGAATATGATAATGGGAAGGACTTCATGAAGCTTGAAAGGCGAAGAACACAAAAGGGATCCTAATGCTCATTCTAAAACTTTGATAGCTCGAACCTTAGAATAAGTTAATTAATATAATTAGATAACATAAAATTCTAATATTATTAGATACCTTAAGTTTCATTATTCGAGTCGCATCGCGAGAATTTTAGGTTGACCAAATAGAATTCGAGTCATTGATTTCTAACAATAACCATTTTATTTCGTCTTCCATTGCAATGATCAAATATGTGTATGTATTATTTGAAACGGTTGCTTTTAACTATAATCTTTCATTTCACCTTATTCATCAATGGAGATTTATGGCACTTGAACCATATCTTGGCATATGTTTGGACAGTCTCTTTATATCTTGGAGGAATTTTACGGATATATATCTCTTCTAACCAATATTTTGATGTTTAAACATTCTTTTTTATTAAATTAAATTTTAGATATTTAAATTAGTTAGGCTCCGCCTAAGAAAACTGGAGTATGAAGTCTGAAGTTTGAAAAGTAGCTGAATTTATGAACACTGCAAATTTATTTTAAATTCACTTTGTTGGTTTCATTTTGAATATCTAATTGATAATTTAATTTGCAATATCTTCATATATTAAGGCAGAATATCATCAATTACAATTTATTGAAGCAATTATGAATCGCTTAACATATTAAGACATATATGAAATTATATTATCAAACGATCTTAATTCAATAAACTCTTAATTTGTTCAATTTTAAGTGATGAATTGGGTTATTAAAAAGGGCCTTAGTTAAGATAAATAAGGGGTTCTTGATGTTTTCTTTCATCTATATAAGGGAACATAAGAAAGACGAAAATTATCCATTATCCGTTATCCATTCTTCATTCTAGACTTTATCCATGACCATTCTTAGAAAAGTCTTTCATTATGTTGTTTTTCTAAATTCTTCCAATCTGGTTAAGGAATTATTTAAGCATTAGTCCAATTCAATTGTGAGATCTAACTGTGCTTATATGCTCAATCTATTGTAAGTATATGTTATTCTATGTATATTTTGCTCAATGTTTGTTTCACATGATTGAATACTATGTACATATATTTTATTAAGTTTAGTAATTTATAGTCAAATTAGAACAGACAAATCCGAAATTGTTTGCAGTGATTTAATAGAGTAGCCAATTGGAATAATTTCACCTTCTATTATTGTGTAAATTTTTTCAAAAGGAAATAATAGGCTAGTTGAATAAACCTTTATCTGAGTTTATTAGTTAGAATTAGGGGTCTTCTTGGTTGTTACTGTTGTCGGTACATTAAATCTCATATACTATTTCTGGGATTGTCTTCGATTAGAGAATAATTAATAAGGTTTTCCTTTTAATTATCAACACTTAAAGGAGGTATTGGTTGTTTAAAGCTACATTTGACAACTATAACCAATTTATTTGTGAATGTTGAGTAAATTCTTGAATCAATGAATAATTATTTGAACCAGTGTGAAGTTAATTACTTTAACCAAAGCCTTGTTTAGTTTGGAATTTTGTTTCTCAAATTGTTGTACTATCTTTAATTATTTTTTTTGCTGAATTTTAATTATTAGTTCATTATTTTGGTTTGCGCAAAATATTTTCTTTTAAAATAAAATGATTCACCATTCACTTCGAGATACGACTATGCATACCAGTATACTCTATTGTGCATGACATACTTATTTTTTATTTTGGTGAATTGACGAGCACCAATATACAAATAGTAATGCAAGAGGAGTGGGTGAGAGTACTCTGAAAGAGGGATGTCAAGGAATCCACTTATCTTCTTAAACCCTACTCGAGTTGCTATACTCAATATGCCAAATGAACCCTAATTTTAAGGGTTTTTTTTAACCCTCTAGAAGGCTTCTCCATACAAAAGATGGTCGACTAACAAGTTGTGCTTGCAGGAAGGGCGTAGAAGGGAAATATTACTCGTAAAACCCTTGCTACCAAATAATGAGGCTGGACATGTATTCTTTAGCATTGCTTGACCACTAATGCAACATTAAAAGCACCAATACCCCTAAACCCTAATCCCCCTTCCCACTTCGGCTTGCACAGGTCCTTCCATGCCTTCCAGTTGATTTTTCAAGTCTGTTCAAGACCCTCCCCATCACAATTTTCGAGTCATGGAAGAAATAGAGTTGCATATGGATGCAAGGAGAAGAAAACATGACATTGTATAACTGGATATGGCTTGGATGATTGCTTTAATACGGGTTTTCTTCCTAGTCGAGGATAGAAACCTTTATTTCCATCCGTTGATCATTTCCAAACCCTAGTTGTTACATAGTCAAAGTCGTCCCTCTTATTCCTTCCATTGATGTATAGGAGCCCTAAATATTTTCCTTTCCCATCTCCCTCAATCATCCCCATCCCATTGAGAATCTGTTTCTTTGTAGTGTCGAGGGTGCCATTGCCAAAAGAATATGGATGATTTGGAGTAATTCAAACATTAGCCAGAGTGGCTTTAATATGAGGTGAAGTACATCTTTAATTGCTCTAGTATTTGCCAAATTAGCCCCAGCAAACAATACACCATCATCAGAGAATAATAATGAATGAGATACGCTCGGACCCAAGCTACCAAACTGAAACCCTAAAAGACTGAAATTCATCTTTGCCTGCCTAATCAAAGCTGAAAAGCCTTTTGAATATAGTTTGAAGAGAATAGTAAGAGGAGATCGCCTTGCCGAATATATAACTCTATAGGGTATCTCGAAGAAGGCAGGCCACTAATGAGAACCAAGAAAGTGATTGTCCACACAAATCTGATAATGAGGGATACTAGATTAGGAGGAAACCCCAAAATCCGCATCATCGCCTGCAGATAATCCCAAACAATGCGATCAAAAGCTTTGCTCATGTGTATATGTTAAATGGTTAATATCGTGATTTCCTTTCATAAGGAAAATTTTTAAAGAATCCATCTTCATTTTCCTCATTCAAATCCTTAAACCAAACAGGACCAAGTGGTTTCATTCAGCCAAACACCTGAATCATATCTTTAATCATGTTTTGAAAATTTGATTAGATGCGCATTAGAAATAATAAATTCTTAAATGTTTTCCTTTTCGGGGGCAAAAGAATCAACTAATCATTGCTTTACCACAAAATATTATTAAAAGAAAGCGATTTAATTAATTAATAACTAGCTCATGGCATACTTCACCCGACAATCAACCATTTAAAGAAGCTTTGGTCAATCGCATCTAGCTAAATCCCTCATAGATTAAGCTGACGATGATATTATTATTAATTAATATTCTTATTACTGTTGTTGTTTGGTATATTTGATTGCGACCAATTCATGTCGGCATATTCCAGGCAAGTTGCCAAGTAGAAGACATAGTGGAAAATGAACAATGAAATACTAGTAACAAGGAAAAACTGGCTTAATAGGTCGAGAGGGGCTTACTATTTTTTTTTTATTTTAAGAACTTTCCAGTCGGGGATTTTAAATTCCTTTTTTCCTTTTCGCCAAGCATTTCCATATATATATTCCAGCGGGGGCTTGAGATCCCATTGATCATGCGCAGTTTCTGCAACTGATAATATAGAAGGATGAATATCGCCTAATATCTTCAAGTAACATCCTCATCACTTGGGATGGTTAAACTAGTAAGTAAAGATATTGTGATATTATAAGATATATAAGTATGTATTAATTAAAATAATTAAAATTTTAAAAAATATTAATAATATAACTTTTTCGATGAATATTAAAGCCTGAAATCATCATTATGAGGCTTGAGATTTAATATTAATTTTGTTTTATCCTTTCCAAGAACAATACTAGTTTACCAATATAATAAGACTAGAATTATTATATCTTAGATGCTATCAACTTTATGCTTTTTCAGTGGTTAAGATAGTTAAAAAAAAAAAGATTGTAAATATAGACTTAATTTAGTATTTAATTTATGAAAATGAATTTGTTTTTCTTCACATAAAATAATATCAGAAAATAATTCGACGTGACATATTATAGAAGCCAGCAAATTTGTCTATTTTTTTTATAAATGCACGCTTCTTTTTTAAGAGAAAAAGAAAGGAAAAGGTTGACAAAAAATAATGTAATTTTTTTAATTTTCTGACCTAGAGGATATTAAAATTTATATATATATATATATTGCCAATCTTTGCAGTCAGCGGCTATTTTTTATGAAATCAAGAATCTTAAGAATTATTAAGATAACGGTGAATGTGCATACATAATCTAGTATTATATTTTAAAGAATTAGGTCATCATATTCTAATGATCATACATTATTTATCCCCTATAGTATGCAGTCGTCATATTCGAATTGTATACTTGAAAATTGCATAAGGAATAAATACAAAATGAGCATACGTGTATTATTGAATAAAGAAATTAAGTAGGGTTAATTGTTTGATTCTGATATGATTTGGTATGATTGCCTCACTTATAGCAAATGGGAATTTTAATATTTTATCTTTTATTTTGATTCTTTAATGTATCTTTTTTTTTTTTTGAGAATATTAATAATACTGCATTGTTAGAGAATATTCTGTTTTATGATTTCGTCACGTTTGTCACTTCTTGAGGCCTTTTACGGCTTCTAGTTGTCATTTCATATATAATCGTGCTAGTAATGTGATGAGTTAATATATATACATTAAAGTTACACTAAAGTTCGGGGTATTTACTCTTATTACAGTTCAGGATAAACTCTGCACCTGAGAAAGGAATTCTAAAGCTGATGGTGGTTTTCACTGTTTAGAACACTACACAAGTGAGGGAGTTCTTTTGTTTTTTCTTCTTTTTTCATGATTACAAGAAGAGTTACATTTTTGCTAACTAATTTTGAGTTAATATGTAATTAGACACCTAATCTCAAATACACTTTGAAGTTTTTACTGCTTTTTAGACTTTTTTAGAAAACTTTTTATTCTATTAATTAGGTCTTGGAATTAATATTATAGGATAGAATTAGCTTTTTCGATATTTAAGGGACCTTTATGCTTGTAGTCTTCATTCAATTAATTATTATCAATTGAATATAAAATTTTCTCTCAAAATTCTTTGATGGATTTCATATTTATCTTTATTGAGTTTGTCACTTATAAGCTCCTTTACTTTCTGACTCCATCAATATATATATAATCAACTTTTTGTATCATCATTTTATATTTACTATTTCATTTATATAATTTTTTATGAACTTAATTCATGTTTAAACATATAAAAAAAGAAAAACTATTCACATTTTTTCTTGAATAAACTTCATCTTTTCTCTAGATGGTAAAATTCTTAAGTTGAATTTTCTTAAAATAATGCTTTAAGTTAACTTTGTTTAACACAAGGATAACTAATATTCATATTTTGAACTACATTTCAATCTTTTCTTTTTATATCCCTGTTATCTACTTTGTATTATAAAATTTAGACTTTTTTGTATTGTAAACTAATTATTTCTAAAGTATATATTATATTATTTGTCTTTTATGTATCATTATCACAACGACGAAATAAAAATGAAAATGGGTAAGAAATATATGCGTAATATTTAATATAAGTTCGTATGTAAGTAAAAATTATTTAGATGTAGAATATATTTTATGATTTTAATTAAAAAGTTTTCAGAATGAATGTTTTTACTCGTCTTTTTACCAAACAAAAAACGATCATCTCCCTTTATCATTATAATGTAAAGCAAACAAAAAAAAAAAAAAATTGTAGTAAGTAGGGGTGTCAATTAAGTTTTGTGATTTATGTTTGCCCAAGCCCAAGATTGTTCAAAATAAAAATAAAAGTTTGTGACATGTTCCAATTGCTAATTAATTTTGACTTATTATGCAAATTAGACACCTATAATTCTCAGTTTTAAAGGATTAGATACTACTTTTTTTATGATTACACGATGAGTTACACTTTTAATGGAGATTATATAATTATATTTATACTTAAGATATGAATATTAGAGAAAAATAAAATAGTGCACATAACAAGCATTATGGATATAGAAGGTCATAATTTAGATAATAATTCATTGGAATGATTAGATGGTACATGGTAAAGGACTAAGTAGAATAGCAGCATGTACAGTCGAACTTGTCATTTCTGTAGAGAAGTTAAGCAATAGACTGTCAATCATGCCTATCTCTATCAGATCGACATCTATAAATGCACCGAATGGGTTTGTATGGACCTCTTTGGATGAAGCAAAAAATGACAATGAAAATGGTGTATCGTGCTTTTGTTTCTTTTTTCCTTTTTTCTCCTTTTTTTATTATTGCAATTTAGGTTATGAAAAAAAAAAAAAGTAACTAAAAGAAGGCCAACCTAACTGGGCGTTGAAATATATTTTCTTCCCTCGTGTTACGTATCATATATGTCGAGAAATGAATAAATATCTCTTTAAAAGAGAAGATCTAATATAATTAGTTAAATGATATATCTTTTTTATTTTGTCATGATGGAAGTAGAAGTTTGTCCACATAATAAATCCTAATAAAATTTAAACGAAAAATTGACAGACAAAATTGCATACGCAATAAAACTTCATTCATGCAAGTATACATGATCCACAAGTAATATATAATGAATAAGAGTATCGTCCCACAATGATTGTTGGTTGCCACAAAAATAAAGTAAATAAACTAGAATTATCTAAATAATTACATTAATCGCACAAATGATTTGATCAAAGCTTAAAAGTGAGTTAGAGTTAAAAATCCTCTATGTACTAACATTCAAGAAGTCAAATCATCATGACTTCTGAGCAAACACAATAGCAAAGGTTTAGTAGCTACAGTAGAAATGCAAATCGAGATAGAAATGGTCTCACCCCATTTTTGTTGGTCCCTATTCCTATTTCACTAAGTTGTTCTACCTGTCGGAGTTACTTAGCTTATGAAACTTGAATAAAGTTCAAGTCTCATATGATCTTATGGGTAAAATATGAATGTTTCCAATATTTAATGGTATCCCTACGATATTAAATCTTATCTCAAGAGAACCAAATTCATATCTACTCAAGATTTCCACCTCCTTTACTATCTTTCGGAGTTCAAGAGACTTACACAAATACTATGCATAACCAATAAAACAGTGAATGTAAATAACATATAATCTTGAGTAAAGTATTTATAAAGAGCAAACCTTAATCAAATCATTCAAATAGACCGAAATACATAGGTTCATCAAAACTCTAACTTCTAATAAGTTAGTTCATGTTCTTGGATGAAATGAAATACAGGATGTGAAAAATTAATACATTGAAATGATTTTGAAATAATCACTAAGAGAAGGAGAAACAAAGTCTAAAGAGGTTGATGAAGTCCAATGGTGAAAACTTCGTTGAAGTCTTCTTCTTCTTCTTCATTCTTCCAWGCTTCCCTCTTTTTGCTCTCTTTCTCTCTCCTTTTTTCTCTCCTCTTCATTTCTTGCTGTAAAATCCTGAATCCCCCATCTTGGTTCAGCCTTGCTCCCTTTTATTTTCTGAAGCTTGCTTTGGAAGCTTTGGCAAAAATGTGTCATAAGCACTTTTTGCTTTTTGACTTTTGCCTTTTTATCTTATGCTCTTTAGCTTTTTAATTCAATAAATGATTATCTCCTTTATCCAATGATGACTTTTCTTTTTTTCCTCGACTTTCTTTGAACAAGGTATTCATTTTTGCTTATAATACTCAATGCTGTTGCATTGCATTTTTAAGCCATTGTTATCCATTGTAGCAGCATAAAATGAATTTTCACTTGTTCATCAAACGACCTTCTATTTTACTTATAAAATTATTTTCCCTACAAAATAGAGTATTTTATCTTAGCAATTGTATTTGAATTTTATAATTTCACACTATTGCACAATTAAAATCACTTGGTTGATTCTAAGTAAGATTCAGAGTAAAATAGTACGAAGTCGTACTTCATCATATTAAAAAAGATGAAATCATGCATATAATTACTAGTAAAATCAATGACTTTCTACTCACATGAGAAACTCCCCGGAGGGTAAATTGATATAAGAAGCTGTTCCTTTGGGAAAATTCAATGTATAGTAGATAAATTTCTTTTTAGCTAATTTCGAGCTATAACCTATATTGGTGTATTTTTTTTTTTAATACTTTTGAATTCCTGATTTTTTAGCATTAAAAAACTATATTAATACGTTTAAAGATAAAAGTTATATATTAATATATAAATTAACTTATTCCAAATATACTTTTTTTTAATAAATGAAATAAAGTATTAAAGAATTTTAGTTATTATTATTCGTCCCTCTTTTTGCAAAAGTAGATATTATTTCACATGCATGATTTGGTTGGCTCCATGAACATATTTTATTTAGTAACTATTTCAGTAATTTATTTTCTCTTGTTTATCTTCAAATAAATCAAAATTCTTTGTGTTTTGGTTTTATGTTTTCAGTTTTGAGTTTATTTTAAATTTCTATTTTGAGTGTCCATTCTTTAGATTCCTGAAAATGTGTTTTGTCATTTTACAAATTATTTGTGAAAAAAAGGGAAAGTGTAAAATTTGTTTACTTAGGACATTTAATAAAATTATTTTTATGATATTTTATTCAATAAATTTGATTATTGAATCGTTCTATAATTTTTAAAAAATTATATATTTTGAAGTTGTTGAAATTTTGCAATAAATTTTCCTTCTTCAAAAAGATATACTTACATTATTATACAATTGATTATTAATAATAAATATAATCTTCATTAAATTGTTCTTTGTGAATTTACGTAGGATAATAAAACGTCTATTAAATAGTATGAAGAAGATTGAAAAATTGAGTTCTTGTACAAATGATTGAAAAATTTTGTCATGTGGGAGAGGAATTGAGGAAGGAGAGACGAAGAACAGAAGATGGAAGGGCAGCGGGAGAAAAGATGGCTAGGTTTAGAAAGGAAATAGAAAACAAATCTTTCTTTAGTTTTTTCCCCTTTTCTAGCTTGTTTTTATTAAAAGAACTATAAGTAAATTTTTTCTTGTGTTTTATTTTGTGTGTAATTTGTTTAAAATGTATTTTGCAAGTAAATAGGTTTTCAATATTTTTTAAAACAATAAAGAGAAAGTGGCCTAAACTTTTAAATTTTAATTTTGCAATTCAAAATGTATATTTTCATTATACTCCAGGTYTGTGTTCCAAATTTTGGTCATAGTAGATAGTACATCGCTGTCGAGGAATCTCTTTCTCCCAAGATAAACGTAGTAAGAAGGAAACTGGCGTCGGAGTCTCAAGTGGCAAACCAAAAAGTTAGCAAAATAAAAGGAGCATAAAAGATTACCAAGGAATTAGGTTAACTGATAGCGACTGTCGGCACTCTGTCTTCTTGCAACGTGTCCAAGTAAATCCTTTTTCATTTTTACCCTATATAAGTGGAATGGASAACTGATTGGCCAGCCAATGCCATTTCCGGACTCTKGATTGTTCTTCAATTTTCTACTCTACTCTCTAAGGCTASTCAACCCAGAAAGATTAATGTATAAAAGCTTAGCAAGTCATTTACTATACACCAATTCACAATATCATATATATGCCTTGCTGTTGGTGGATTTCTGATTGGAAGAAGCCATGTATCAAAGAGATGTGACCAAATAATAACCAAAGGTAACGAAAACGAAACTGAAAAATGCCATTTCCAATTTCCCAATGGTCATTGGTCTCTCCTCCTGGTCTTGACAAGTGCATCATTTTGATTTTGTCCACATGCAAGAAGTGCAATCTATGAAGATGAAAACACGTAACCCTGCAAACAGAAACGCTTTTTCTGGGTTTTAAAGAGAAGAAGAGTCGATTGTTTTCAATAATGGCATCCAGAAAGGGCTGAGTCGTTTTCAATATCTGTCTGCTAAATGGGATCCTTTCTGCCTTTATTGCGCTCTTTATTTTTCTGTAGTTGTCCTTTCTCTGCACTGTTACTTAAGCAGTGTAAAGCGTTGGAAGGACATAAATGGTTAAAGAGCATAGAGAAGTGTCCACTTTTCTTCTTTTTTAGCCGAATTCTTGATTCTAACCAGCCCCTGAATGTGGAAAGTCTTCTTCGATATCAAACCATTTCAAAAGATCGTCAAACACTGTACCCAGGCCAGCAGGTCTCTTCTAGATTACACAAAATCATTAGCAAATAAAAGCTTCGAATGCTGGCCATTGCTCACAAATTACAACTCATTGCTTGAGAAGTTGTAGTATTTTCCTACCTAATAATTGTACATTAAGGTCAGCTTCCTCCCGATGGCAACCCTAAATCAGGCCAGACTTCTACACTGTTTTCAGCATATGCCGACCTTCGTTTCTAGTATTTTCTATTTGAAACTACACCATACATAAGTGATGTACAAAGAGACACGTTCTCCAATATCTATTCTTGATTATTTAATGTAAGTAATACATTTTGTATAAGTATCTGTTTCTGTCAAGAGGCATTCTCAATTAGATATATAATATTTTGCAGGTCCTCGAGAATCTTTCCAAGGCCCCAATTTGAGCGATGATATGATTAGAGTATTTAATTCTCATACTTCCACAATCATATGCTTTATTGATCTTCTAACACTATATACTAATAGCACCAGAATCCAGAAAGGAAGCCAGGAAATCGGAAAAAAACATGCAACTTCCAATAATAGAAACCATGCAAGTCAAATTAAAATTAATTATTTCCCAACTAATCATTCTTAAAGTGGCTAAGTTAATCTTTTGATCTTTTAATCAAGCCTAGCTAGTGGCATTCTAGGGACCCGCAGTACCATCAGTTACCAACCTCACACCTCAATTAGCACTCTATCATCAAGAAATAAGAAGAAAGAATCGTTTCAAAACAGTCCCTTGATCGTTGCTTTGAGATAGAATTGCGACGGAATTTGCAAGTGCAATTTCTACTTTTCTTATGGTAAACTAACAAGCGAGAGCATTGGCTCTATAAACATCCTAATAGCACATATGTAAACGTCATTAACAAATGAGATATCGACTTGTATGTAAATGTCTTAATAAAATATATAAATATTATGATACGAACTATTAATTCATAAAAAGTAAAGAAACTTTAGAAAAACAACGAATCGTAATTTTCCTTTCAACCAAGAAAACAATGATTTAATTGCAGGGATTTGATTGTGACACAACCGGTAATGGCAGTTGGGCTTCTAGAAAAACAAAAAAAATGCATAAAGGAATACATACAAAATGAGGATACATGCATTATTGAATAAAGAAACTAAGTAGGGCTAATCGTTTGATTCTGTTATGATTTGCTATGATGTCCCCATTAATTTATAGAAAATAGGAATTTTAATATTTTATCTTTTTTTAATTGAAATTCTTTAACAATTTGATAGTAATGCATTATTAGAGAATCTTCTCTTTTATGATTTGATTTTGTGTTTGTCATTTCTTGAAGCCATTTAGGGCTGCTAGTTTTCTTCTCTTAATTGTGCTAGAGATGTGATGAAACTTTCTTCTTCCTCTTTTTTTAATTTTAAGAATAGTGCAAAATAGTTGCCAAGAAAGCTATATGGGATTAAATAAATAATCAAATATAATGTATTTATATTAAAGTTAGGAGTATTTATACTAAATATAATGATAATTAAACTATCATGACCTTGTGACTATTAGTGTTGCTTTAACTAATTAGCGACAAATGTTATGAAATTATTCTATTTTATTTTATATTCTTTAAAGGACAAAATAGACATGCAACACTTCCAATCCAATTTTAAATTATTGCATTTGGGCTTAACAGATAATCACTAATTTAATCAGTTCCCAAAAGATACTGAAAGCTTTGGCTGATTCAAAACTCCATTTTTGGTGAATACCATTACAGAATTAGGAAATCCTATTATTAGAAACATGAACCGTAGAAAGGKGCTAGATAGAATTATGATATTCACTCCTTTATGCAAAGGAGCTATTTCAACAAGGCACTACTGTAAAAAATAATCCTAAAAGCATTAACCGACAAAGATACATTATTTCAACACAAGTTGCATGGGAACATAATCTTTAGGGAACAATTTCGGGCACTTTGAAAGTGAAATGTCAGTGTAAAAAAGTCAATCAAAATTATGACACTTAAGCAAATGATATTGAAGTTTAATGAGTAGAATTGTTGAAACTAAATTGTCGAACATGTTCAGTCAATCCATCAACCAACACAAATTGGCTATATATGGAATGGTTTTGATGTTTTCACCTTACTAGGTAATTGGTTAAATGATGAAATGATTTATRGGCTTTTGACATCATGATTTGTTCTATGTTAAGCATTATATAATGTTAGAAGGACTGGATGAGGAAATGAACAAGCTTAGGGCATACATCTATTAATAGTGGCGGAGTCGGAAATTTAATCTTAGATGGTTAAACTATATATATATAATATTTAAAAGGCTAAATTTTATTAGTTTCAATAAGTATATAAGTTAAACTCTAAAATTCTTGGGGGCATAGACATGGCATTCCTCTACTTTCGTATGGTTCTGTCAATGTCTATTAAGTAATTGTCTCAATGATCGWGTATCTAAATAAAAATTTATGTAATTTATTATTATCCTTGAACTTTTTTAAATGTGTTATTTTCATCAAACATGATTACATTCATCCCATTTTCATTTRGCCATCCTAAAACTTGGATAAAAGCAAAATATTTCTRAAATGATGAACWAAATAACTATGAAAAAGTTCGAAAATGAGAATATAAATCAAATAAAAGTTTAAGAACATAGCAACGATYKMAAAATTAKACATTTRTWAGGTAGTTTTCCATTATTCTATTTTGGTTAAATCTTAGTGGGAGAGTTTTTCTTGTTATGTTTATCCATTCCTCTCCTATACTATCCAAGAAAGATGTCTTTTGTTGCAGAAACCGACGACCTCTGTTATATTAACTATTGCCATTCCTCCACTTGGCTGGCCTRCCTACCTTATGCTGGTCATCTCTGTGATAAATGTCCCCCAAACTCCTCCCACCGTTGTTAGAGTGACAGATGTGGCTAAGGGTTGATATTTGATYCAAGAAAGGTCACATCTTGCCTCAGCATGTAATGTATCATACTTCTTCAATCTTCTTGTGTACCAAATTTTCCTRCATCAWTACTTCTGAAGAAGGAGCAGGAGATGGATGAAAACCTCAAAACCCTCTGCCAAGTTTGCTGCTTGCTCGGCCAGAACACCAGSAAGTACTAGAAAGACATAGATCGTRTAATTCGCWCTCTAATGTATTTATTGAAAGTATTGTATAATTTAATTTTCAATTATCGAGTAAGCTTGTTAAAAATAGTTTATGAAATTAGACAATGTGTTTGAGGCTATCCACTATATATATATAGATATATCGTTTGTTTTGGCGACATGATAGACCATTAATGATATTAACATCGCAGTATTTAAAATATTTTTCGTGATAAGATAATAATTCAATTGATTAGATGCACTTCTGAACGTGTTAACAACGTAAGTCTTCACATATCATCCATTCATCTATAAAAAAATAAATAAATAAAAGGAAAAAAGGGTTGAGGCGTTAATACATATAGTCATTATTATAATAGAACCTTGATCCTTACTAGACCCAACCTAACTTGTGGTTCGAGGACCACACTTATTAAAACCTGCATGTCTACAATAGTCAATTAATAGTGCTTAGGTCCTCTTAATATCAGTTGATGGAGATGGGATCCATATGAATTACTTGTAATTAATTGGGCTTTTAGCCCATCTAATCTAGCCACAGAAATCATAAATATTTTGTTGTTTTTCTAAAATATATCAAGATGGGGGGATGGAAGCTGTACGATCTTGTACTCAATTGATTATGCATCGATTACGTAATTAATAGATTGTTTATTAAATTATAATTTTCTCACGATTAATCGATATCAAATATTTTAAACTTTTATAAAAAGATCTTTAACGAGTTAAAATTCAATAGAATATATAAAAATACACATTATACGAGCTTAATGAAGTTAGACATTTTCTTTACATGGATCCAGTGAGAAAGTATATAAAATTTAGTTATTTAATTGATCACTATTTATAAATCATCTTATCATTATAAACGGATAATAATTTCTTAATATTCATCAATATCGAACCTATTAGGTTTCAAATATAGAGATTTATAGAAGATAATGATTTCAATAAGTGAWTTCTCAGCGGATGTATACTCTCCAAAAGGCATGCCTATCAAGATGCAYCATATACTTCTTTTTCTTTTTCCRTTTTTGTGTGTGAGAAGAAAATAGATTGAGCGTGAGGTCTGATGGATGGARGAATTGATGGKTCCATTTTGATTAAGGACAAGTAGGCCCAGCTTATTAAACGCAAGAGAAAGCCCTAGTCTCTATTTTGACTTTGTAAATCCTTGAAAGCAACTGAACCACAAAAATGCAAGGGCGCTGGACCAGTAACATGATTGATGAAAGACAAATACTGCTGTCTACTATCTACAGATCACTTGTCCTTTACTAGATAAAGACGGCTAAAAGCCCGCTAGATGCATTCATGCAACAAATGGATTAATCTCCCTCCCCAACACACCTTCCAAAGATCTTCAAATTTGCATGATAGGAGGGAATACTATAGACCAAGACTATTGAACCCTCCTCCACGATATGGCCAAAGCCAACATGTTCTTCTGTTCCTTCCTTTCAATGTCCATGAGTTGCAAGAAACCACAAAGGAAGAAGGGGTGAATTAGTGATTCTTTCTAGCTACTAGCTAGAGGCATAATCATGTAGGATCAAGAGAGATATAGATTGACAAAAACTGAGGAAAGGAGTGGAGTGGGATGAGTTCAGGACAAGCGAAACAAGTAGTGAAACGTTTTAACATGATTAAACTTGGAGATGTTTTGTGACTCTTGGATGCATTGACGTAGCTGTCAGCAATTCTTCAGCTGAAATACAGGTATAGAAAGACCSTATTGTCGGATTGATGATACATAATCTAGAGACAGATGAAGTAAGGCCCATGTGAGGTTTGGCAGTAAACAAACCCAAGAGAAGGATGACTTCAAAAGCTATTTCCGTGGCGGTGGTGGTGGTGGTGACCATATGCAGGAGGAGAAAATCAGAGTCGAGCTGAGAACCATCTTGGAGATGGACCCTCCATTTCAGGAAACTGTCAAAATCACTGCATGCAAATAGAGACATTTTACTTCAATTATTACTGCTTTTTTCTGTCCATCCAAAAATAACTTTTGGGGAGGATTTCATGGTTTTATAGATAGGATCAATCTGAAAAATACGCATAGATTTTTACAATGATTTTAGATTCCTAGCTTTCTCTTCAAGGACTTTACCCGACTTTCTTTTGTGAATATAGACTTAAAAGACTGACAGCTTTGTGTTTGTGTCATGAAATGAGGTTTTGGATGGACACTTTTCTCTATTTATTGTGCTCTTTACTTCTTGAGCCAGGATTTGAATATAGCTGTTTTCAACCCTATTGTAGTGTCAAAAATAAGAAATAGTTCACAAAATATTTACACAAACAAATCTTCATAAAAGAGTACAAAATTTTAATAGATATGGTTCACAAAAGTTAAACACTTGTAAACCCCATTACTTTTCGATTACGTCATTAGATGTTGTTATTCTCTAACAATCTGATCCTATCATAGATGTGTTATTATATAATCCCCCTGTGTCAAGGGGAAAGGAGGCGTGGAAAAACGGATGGGGGGAGTGAAGAAGAAAGAGAATTCCCTCATGCCTTGTAATTTATTTTCTTTCATCTTTTTCATCTTTAAGTGGGTCATTTACATCAATATTTACTTCCAACTCGATCCAGGCTAATATGGACATCGGACCTCCAAAAGCCCATCGTAGTCTGCCTGACGAAAACCAATAATCACAATCTTGATAGACTGCTCCCCGAAGCCCAAGACTACATACCCATAGAATTGGACTGACAATTTTATGCTGGGCTCCTAAATAAATAAGTAACTTTTTGAACTGGACTCTGACGATATTAGATCTGGGCCATGCAGGGTCTCCTTTTTCTTGCATCCGAGAAATTTAAGTCGTTGCAGTTGGTACATTTATTTTTATTTATATTCGGTAAGGAAAAATAGATGGATTTCTTAATACAGCTAATTATACAGATACGAATCTGAAGGTCAGATTTGGATAGAGCTTTCATAACCAACTTAGTAAAACCCTCCATATTGTCATTTTTTACACTTTTGGCCATTTTTTCTTTTAAATTTAATTGATTAGTAGTCAAGAAGAAAAATTGAGAAAATAATYGAGTCAACTTTATTGGATAGATAAGAAGTGATTAAACTCATATGCATCTGACCATATTGATCAATAAGTTTTAAATCGAGATTTTAATATTAAGACATTCCCGATAAACTTTTAACAGATTCAATTTTTGATTATGTTAAACCCCTCTCTTCTTAGTTTGGACATATACTAATTTCTTTTTAACACTATGGATAAAATATATTGAAAGATCCGTAATAATTTTCTCTTATTCACATCACGTCTTATATTAAATTGAAAATTACTAAATCAAAAGGAATACTGAAACAGTACAAGTGCATGTAAACATGCATAAATATTATGAAGATTCAAGATTGATACGTGTTGACTTGTAATTCTTGTGAAAATTTCAAGCTAGAAGACGATGACAAACAAATAAAACTCGAGCATCGATCGTCATGCACTGGGACATTCAAAAATATAATAGCACCAAAAAGAAGGAAAAAAAAATGTAGTAAAGATGCACATCATTATCTATGAAATGAGAAGCAAATACATGATCTCATTCGACTTTTGTCTTTAAGAACGCCATGCAGAAGAAACTGCTGCAGAAAAGGATTCTTGGAGGTAGCAGAGAAAGTCAGAGGTAAATGCGTACAGGCATATGAGTACAAGACGAAACTATTATAGGTCTGAAGAATATTAAGACATAATTATACTTTTGCCTAATACGACATTTGTACGTAGATCACCAAGCTTTTCATTTCATCCAATTGTTAACTTTGGTCTGGAAGTTCAGTACCCGCCTCCATTTGTTATACGTCTGTGGCTCTCCAAACGCAGTTAACTTTTAGTGTACGTTTGTTCTTTTGCCTGATAAGAGTGAGAAGTTTACAACATCATGTAGTAATATTACGTTAAGAGGGAAAGAGGCAACCCTTGGTGTCACTACAAGAGTAATTTCTAATATAGTATTTGTGTACAGTAATTCGAATTTTATTTGGTTCTATTTAAGAAGTTTACTGTGCAGTTGATCATGTATCTAGTCTAGACAAGATTAGAGTTTTATATCATTAGGATTAGGTTTCTTGTATCAAACCTCTATATAATGTGATGTATTGTAAGAGCTTTGGGTTGGAGTGTGAGAGTAAGGAGAATGTAAATTTCCTTTGAAAGTACGTCAATCTTTAACATGTGAAGTTCTTATTAGAGTTGTGTGAGATGTAAGACTTATGGTAAGTGGTGAGGTTCACTACATGTTCTCATCTTATAATCACCTTCGACTTTTCATAAGTAAAATTTCTTTGACTTTTGCCCATAAATTTTTCTTTCCGTTCTAGGGTCTCCCATTTTTTTTTTTTTTTTTACCTGTGGTTTTTCTCCTTGTTTATGGTTTCCGTGTAAATTTATGTACTACCTCCATTTTATTATATAGGTCATTTTATATCTGTATGCACAAACTAATATTGCTAAATAAAAATCATGTCTCTTACCTCAAGTTTTGAATATACCTTCTTCTATCTTCTTTAATTTTATTGAATTCGAGAATAATTAATTATCATTTTCCTCCTCCCTCTCTGTATTATCTGTAAATAAACTATCAATCTCATTTAATATCTCTTGAAGAAAATACAAAAATAAGTCAAACAAACTAATATTGGTGTAAATTAAAATGTTATTCCTTGATCTTATAGAATGACTTATATTGTGAAAAAAGATTTCCTCTCTAAAATGACCTATATTATATGAAACGAATATAGTTTTAACTATCTTTTTGTTTTCTATTATTTTCGTCTCTTTTCTAATATACTTGTTTTCGGTTCCTTATTATTTTTGCCTCTTTTCTAACCACTGCTATCCTATCTTAACACTATGAAATGTTCGACCTTGGTCATAAGTACTACTTGATCAGGGAGGACACGAAGCGCTAAGAAAATATATGTAGTTGTTCATTTGAGGTTTTAGTCCATGAATTACTATTACATGGATCAAGAATTCGATTTCAATTTCCAGAAGTGATGTTTTATTCACAGTTGGACTTTTTACATTTCCTTCCTATCCTCGAGTACCAGGTTTTAGGTCCTACTTGAAAGCCTGTATAGTTTAACAAGCGGGGAACAAAGTGAACGTCTAAAAATGACAATGACAACTAAACAAATTTCTCTTTCTTTCTGAAATTCTGGCTTGTCATCACAATGAAACTCGAAAGCACTCTAAAATGAGAAATCTGTTTACATTATTCCATGATTTGATTTTCACCTCGCTCTAGTTTCAAGAAGCTGAATGAGACAAATCTTGAAGTGAATTGCGACAACTACAATGGAAGAAGTGAATGAAATTCCACAGTTAAAAATTTGATTACCCTAAGACTAATGAAACAAATTGGGTGTCAGCAAAGACCCACAACCCTAATGATGGTTACTGCAGGGTCCTCCATTAGTTCTTGATGGGACTGAAAGACCCATAGAATTAATATTGTTGCCTTTTGTGGGTAACCCTAATTTTGTCTGCCATGGATGAGCAATTCCATCTCCATGATTCCTTTGCTTGATGTTTGCAGGAATCAACGAAGACATGAATGGACACAAGCAATTACAAGACATTTCTTGCTTTTTCACAACTGTGTTAGTGTTAGTACTCTCCAATTGCAAGCCAAGAAATAACAATGATTAGGTCAAGTGGGATAAGAAATTTGTTTACTTAATTATTCTAGTCCATTGCAAGTGTGAGGTTCCCATTATTTGCAGGTTATATCTAATATCATATCACCTGTGGTTCTCTTTCAGATAGAGTAGAGTTGATGCACTAAGCTAATTTGACTTCTGTAGTCTGTAAGATTCTGAAACCCTAATCATGTTTGTGTAATTGAAAGGAAATTATTGATGTTCAAACTAATAAATTCCACATATTTGGATGATGCGTTTTGTGGAAAATGTGACTTCACAAATCACTTACTTAGATGGCCATAAGGGCCAGGTTTTACTGTCATTGTGTATGCATTCGAGATTAAGATTCTTCTAAGGCCAGTTTCCTAAGTTATCTTATCCTGACTTCCTTGTTAGGAGGTGAAGAATTTAGTGGCTGGAGAGTTTCTTGCAAAAGTAGGAACTAGGGATAGATTTGTAATTCAAGCTTCTTTCATTTTATGGGTTATTGTTAAAATAATACTCCTCTTTGATTTTAAAATGTGTCACGTTAAGTTAAAAAATYTACACAAATCTAAAAAATAATAAATCAGTGTGAAATTACTATTGAAATGACATTTTTATCTTTAGAGCATCTTCAATGCTATACATTGTTGATATTGAACAAATTTTCTCATATAGCAATAATATATAAAATATCAATCGATATCATATAGATATTTAATAAAAGGAAAGCGAAATTCAAAAATAATCCCCACTTCATTATGCCGACATCCTATGTTCTTACTCATGTGTCATTTATTTTATTTAAATTAAATAAAATAGAAATAACTTTCAAACTCAAAGTCACTCCCAATTGCTGGTCAGCCCATTAAATATGCTTTCTGAAAGCAAAGAGTGGGTTGACACTATTTGTATTTATTGTTTCAATGTCAGCATAACATTATTCATAGCATCATGCAATGAAAATAAAATTATTAAAACAATTTCTTTCGTGCTAATATGACATATTTGTAACTGTATTAATAACATAACATTGAAGATATCCTCTAATTATCCTTAAAATATGTGAAATATGTGAAGAAATAAGTTGAATTTTTAGGTTAAATGATAATATTGTAAAAGATGATAAAAATAAAAATAATTAATTTTTTAATATGAAATAGAACACAACTTTCAATTAAAGAATATATATCATAATTTGACCCATTTTATTTTTTAAAAAAAAGGGAATATGATCCTTTAAGAGAATATTCGATATCTCTAATCAAGCAAGGACCATAGATTTCATTTACACATATATATGTCTGTATGTGAAATCCTTTATATATACAAGGACCATGTGACCTTTAAAGAATTTCATATTCATGCAACTCTTCATTTCTGTAATTAAGCTTGTGTTTCCAGAAACCATCAAAAGTTATATTGGATTTGACACAAGGAGGAGATGGGTTGGCAGACAGGGAGGGCCAAGGGATACGTCGGCTAATTGAACATAATCACAGTGTGGGAATTAGGGGAAGCCACCTTCCCAAAAGAGTATGGACTAGGAATATACAAATCAAGTTGCAGCCCCATTATTCATCACAACCATTATCATAATTCCCCTTAGAATTTCGAATCGACCAACACCATTCCTTGTTTCTTATGCATAATGGGAGGAATGTGTAATACCTATGGTTCGTCGATTAATACAAATACTCTTCAAATTTTCTTCAATTCTAATAAAAATTTTGACATCTAATCGCAAAAGGTTTTATCACGAACCTACTACTTAATCCTTGTGGCATCAAGGAGGGAAGAAGGTCCGATATGGAGAAAGCTTTGTCTTCCTTGCCAAAAGCCATCCTAACAATCTACATTTCTTGAATGAAAAAGAGAAATTACTTGACATTTTAAAAGTTTATTTAATACCAGAAAAAATAATAATAATTAATTACCCTCTATAGTTTAAGATTTAAGTCACAAAATATACAAGTCAAAAAGAAAGAGGAAGCCCTAGCCATCTGCCCTTCAGCTTACATATATATATGTAGTTGTCAATGAAAAACTTGAAGGACAGGACAAAGCTCAACAATTTCTCCCTCAGCATCTTCCCCACTTTTATTGGTTTCTTCTTTCTTTGTTTTCCTTATTTTCTTGTATGTTTCTTCTTGTCCATTTCCTACCAAAGTCGCAAAAAAATTCCAAACTCTCTCCAAGGGAATATTAAGAGAAAATTAAACCGTACTAACTACAAAAARTTATTGATTTAAATGGTAAGCTCGTTATTTTGTAATGGCTCGAGTTTTAAATTTTTAAATGGAACGAGCAATGTTTTGAGAGGTTTGCCTCTTTTATGATCTCACTGAACTCGATATGGACTAATCCAAGCAAAATATTTCAAATATTAGGTCGTCAAACCAAAATTTAATTAATTAAACAGTGTAAGGGATGGCAAGAAAAAGAACTGAAAAAAAAAAAAAAAACACTCTTTTCATAAGCATTTCCTTTTTTCTTTTCCCACATATCTTATGGTAGAAATATAGAAGTTTTTGTTGTACATAATTCTAAAGAGTTATTTATAGTACAATCGTAAAAATCCAAATTTGAAATTTGACTAATTCATGTTTTCTTGTGAAAAAAATCCCCTTGGACATTGATGTTCTAGTACTTAGAGTAAATGTTTACATCATCTTATGTCTCATTGCTTCGAACTCGATAAGAAAGATAATAAAAGATTGTGAAATTTGTATTTTTTGAACGAAATTTTGCAAAGATCCTAGAAAATGGTTTTTATGTAAATCTAGCTTGTACATATTGAGAGTTTATCGTTGTACATATGTTTCCCTAACACACAAGATAAAATTAATATCTGTAATATTAAAAAAAGTATAGAAAACTAATAATTAATCAAAATGTTCTTGACAATCCACATCAGTAGGTGCCTAAAGTATAACCACCTATGCAGAACATGGTTTGAGGTGTTGATTATTCCAACTCTCATGATTAGACCAAGACAAAGTAGATTACATCATGCTTTCAGCCCTATTAAGTATGCTAATCCTGGCAGCAAACTCATCCAGAGATTAATTAGGGGAATCTAATTCTGTAATTAGTAACGAGCAAAAGAGAAACTAATCAAATCAGACCTGAGAGACACWGCCATGCATGAGAGAACTAAGTTCCAAGATTAGTAACCTTTTTACTTAGAGAAGAGCACATGATTTAGATTGTCTTATTATCCTTAATTTGATAAATTTCACACTTCATAGAAGAAAAAAGGAAAACATGTCCACAGAAGAATCTTTCAGCTAAGCCAGATACAAAATTTTGTGTAAAAGAATCTTCTTTTGGCTTTTTCAAATCTTTTAATACATTATTTAATATTTTTCCTACTATATAAAATAATAATAAGTACGTATTATGATTAGTGTAATAAAAAAAGTATTAAAAAAACTCTATTCTATTTTTGCTTCTATCGAGTAATTATCTTCCTCGAGTTTGAAAAAGGAAGCCTTCCATGTTTATGTTCGATTTTTATTCTTTCACTACAGTAGGATTTAACAAATTTTAATGTTGGTTACTATGTTTTGTTTTGATGTCCAAGTTTRGTTGAAARTATACACATATTCAAAGTTGTTGGCAATAATCTCATTAACTTACAATATATTGATAATTATTACATATTTAGAGAAAAAAATGATACATGGAGTATCATTTCTATTGCCATTTGTCATCCTCAACCACCGTCAGTGGATTGTGGCCATAAAAATTTTGGTGGTCAAGTACTAAATGAAGTTTCGTATTCCATCTTTTATTAAATTCGTTGTAATCACATCTCGTTAATATAAGAAGTTCAATGAAGAAAAGATATTTAAATATACTTAAAAGAGAATCGAATAGATGAAAAATGTCAAATACATCATAATAATAATCTATCTATAATATAAGATGTGTTATATATACTATATAATATATCTTGTACAATTCTAGACTTCCAAGTGTGTCAATCAGCTCTTATGTTTAATCACCAATCAAGGACGGAGTTAAAACGTGTCTTTGGATGGCAACTCCTTTTAAAACTTTGCATAGGATTCATATCTTTTAAAAATTTTATCGAATTTTCATTATAGAACCTATCATCTCATCTTTTAATATTTTTTCATTTACTCTTATCTTCTSAAAATTAAATTTCCGGCTCCGTRATTCTCACCAACATTAATGGCATCTGACCAAAACACTGTCMCTGAATTGCCACGTGTAATCCTAAATGACCGAGAAACACTCCCTACTGGTTCATTGATTCCAAACTGGTGAAATTGTTTGCGACCATAATGTCATCTGTCTTCTTGCCGAAAGGAATTTGGGGTAATCAAGATACCTATGCAATTTTAATATGCCATTCTTCTTATTTTTTCTCTTTAATAATATCTCTTGTGGGGTTCCAAAGCAAGGGGAATGGTGGACTGCGCGTGTGGATAATGACAATCTCGATATTTGGCTCTATAAATACACCGTCACATATATCAGTGTTCTTGCGAAGCATAGTTTTCTTCAGGCATATCGAAAATAATCTTCCATGGCTTCCTTATCATTTTCAGCTACCAACACATGTAGTAGCCCATCTTACATGATTGCTATCAGCAGATGTGATCATGTTAAAGATGAATCCTTCTTCTGGAAGGTGAATTTTAGTAATTATAAGTGCAAGAAAGGGAACTTAATTGTTACGAATGTTGCTACCAAAGTTCCTGGTCTTGCTCCAACTACACTACCAACAATGGAAGAAGCCGTTCGACATGAACGGAAGCTCGCAGCATGGACTAGTATACGCCAGGAGCGGTGGGAAGGAGAGCTTGATGTCCAAGGGGAAATACCTCTGTGGCTGGTAAGTGTTGGAACTTCAGTTGCATACTACCTAGCATACACTATACGTTATACAAAATGTCGTTCTGCAATTCTTTTCGTGCTTTTTATGCTTTTGTCCTTGTGCAAATGAATCTCATGGCAAAGAAGCTACTAATGACATTGTGATAGCCATGATGATCCATCAATCCAACTTGATATTGGGTTGTCTATTGGTTTAGTTAATAATTCCCCTTGAGGAGAATAAGAACAAGGAGGTAGGATTTGGAGCAGCAAATCATGGATTTTATTCTAATTATTGTTTACGATGATTCATCCATGGTGAGTTATGACCTAAACTTAAAAGTGATTTCTAGATACTCTTCTAGACAATTTATTGTCTTCTATGAATAATGCATCTGCAGTTGGTGAGGCTTGCATGATAGTGTCATTCCAAGTTCATACTCTAATGCTTTAATTTAAATACCACCAAGTCCAACAGTTATAAGAAAAAAAAAATTATAATAATTGATCGTGGGCTATGATCTTATGCAGAATGGGACGTACCTGAGGAATGGTCCAGGTTTGTGGCACCTAGGTGACTACAATTTCCGGCACTTGTTCGACGGTTATGCAACCCTGGTCCGGCTAACTTTCGAAAATGGCCGACTAGTAATGGGACACAGACAAATAGAATCAGATGCATATAAGGCAGCAAAGAAGAACCAGAAGGTTTGCTACAGAGAATTTTCTGAAGTGCCTAAACCTGATAACTTCCTATCTTATATTGGAGATATGGCGAAACTATTCTCCGGTGCCTCGCTGACTGATAATCCGAACACCGGGGTAGTTAAGCTCGGCGATGGCCGTGTGGTTTGTCTTACAGAGACAATCAAAGGTTCCATTGCTATCGATCCAAACACATTGGACACACTGGGAAAGTTTCAGTACAGTGATTCTCTTGTAGGTCTGATTCACTCAGCTCATCCTATTGTGACTGATGATGAATTTCTTACTTTGTTGCCTGATTTAATCAACCCCGGATACTTGGTGGTGAGGATGGAGCCGGGGACAAATGAGAGGAAGGTGATAGGTAGGGTGGACTGCCGTGGAGGACCATCCCCTGGTTGGGTCCATTCTTTCCCCGTCACCGAACACTACATAATTGTGCCGGAGATGCCACTCCGATATTGTGCCCAGAACCTACTCAAAGCAGAGCCCACACCACTTTACAAGTTTGAATGGCACCCTGAATCGAGAGGGTTTATGCATGTTATGTGTAGAGCCAGCGGCAAGCTTGTAAGTTCCTACCCCTCTCTCTCTCGTACATAGTACACACCACGTACTTTACATAGAAGACAGTTTTAAAGTTCACGATGAAACAATAGTTTTTCTCTGTAACTTTTTTTTCTGAAAAATCGAAAAAATTATGAGATGAAACCTAAGAAATGAATTATTCGGTGGACATTTTGAACTACAAGACAAATATAAGAAACGACCAAGAAAAACTAAGAAAATCTCGCATGAAGTTGAAGTTTTCTGTTCTTATTCTATGAAGTGATGATATATTTGTTGTATATATATGGATACTTATATAATGCAGGCCCTTTTTTGGTTCATCTCTTGAGTTAATTAATATATATATATATATATATATACACAATTTGAAAGGTGGCAAGCGTAGAAGTCCCACTCTACGTGACTTTCCACTTCATCAATGCATATGAAGAAAGAGACGAAGATGGGAGGGTCAAGGCACTGATTGCCGATTGCTGTGAGCATAATGCCGACACAACTATTCTTGAGAAGCTCAGGTTGCAGAATCTTAGAAAATTCACTGGAGAAGATGTCCTGCCAGATGCAAGGTAGGCACATCTCTATCCACCTCTCCAAACCTCCTAAATAAATTTATTTTCTCAATAGCATTAGCATATTTGACGTAATTTTTAGAAGAAATATTCTGATCGTGTACGGATTTCAAGAGATGTTCGAATAAAGAATTTATGGTAATTTCAAAGTTGAAAATTAAATAGTTTAATAATCTCTAGAACAATGTTATATTGTCGTCTTTGATCATGGCAGAATAGAGCTGTCTTGACTTTTTTGTGAAATTACTCCTTCCTTTTCTAGTAGTAGGCAAGTCATTTTCCATTTTGACAATTACGTCGCTTCCAATCCAATTACAAATTTAGCATTATCCAATGATATTTGTCTGCATGCATGGGTATGAAAAGATCATAGGCCTCTTTCATTGGTTCCGCCCCTACCTAGGTCAAACATATGTAGCTAGTTCGTTAGTAGCCCTAAAGCATCTTCTCCTCATTGGATCCTACCCTAGAAGAGGTTAGTTTGAAATCTGGCTATTATCACGAGAACGGATAAAGGGATTCATTATGTTTTCTTTTTTATGCAATAAATATGGTTTCTTTTGAGTTACTTATGTATTATTAACACTTGATAAGACTGGAGAAAAGAACCCTTTCCAAAGCACTGCCTTCAGAATTGTCAAATATGCTTTCTGGCCCCGTTGTTTCTTGGCCTCAGATAGTGCTCTATTATTTGAGTAATTTTGTGAAATTTCTTCCTTAAATTATCATTTATGAAATATTGTTCGACTGATCGAAGTTTTGGTTGGAAGAGAGGCTTCGGAAACCCCTTAACATGGTCGTGACTGGTGACACCAAGGGTGCAAATTGTCACGACAGAACTAAGGTGTGGGGGCAATCAGCCTTAGAAATTTTAAATACGTAAGGTTTTTTCTTGGAAAAATATTAATTTTTTTTTTATAATCGTCCTCGTAAACATAAGTTTTTCAAGTTCTAACATTATCTGATAATATATTTCTCACTATAGTTCATCAATTTAAGAATGTTCTGATACTAGCCGGAGTTAAAAATGAAAGCAGTTCTTTTAGCACGATTTTGTATTCTTGGCTAAAGTATAGCTAGCAATGTTGATGTCTTGACGGTTACATTGTCACAGGGTGGGGAGATTCATAATCCCACTGGACGGGAGTCCATGTGGGAAGCTGGAGGCAGCATTGAACCCGGATGAACATGGCAAAGGAATGGATATGTGCAGCATCAATCCTGCTTATCTGGGGAAGAAATACAGATATGCCTATGCTTGTGGTGCTCACCGGCCTTGCAACTTTCCAAATATGCTCACTAAGGTACACTCTTGCCGAAAACTTTGGCGCAACACTAATAAAATGCTCACTTTTTTGTTAAAAGAGGAATTCGAGAAAAGATTTTTAGCAAGAAATAGGCTATTACCATATCAAAATTTATGAAAATATTATGAATCGTTTATTAATTGCCTTGCAGATTGACTTGTTTGAGAAAAAAGCAAAGAACTGGTATGATGAGGGTTCAGTGCCTTCAGAACCGTTATTTGTGGCTCGGCCTGGTGCAACAGAGGAAGATGACGGTATGTTATGATTATGCATCTTTTCACACATAGCTCAAATGACATCAACTAATAATCAGCTATTCAACCATAGAAAAGTAGCTTCCTTTACCTTTTTCCCAGCTTCCATTTCCATTTGCTGCGTATCTCTTTATGTCTGCTATGTATCTCTTTATGTCCCCATGATTATCACTTTCAAGCTGACGAATAACTCTAAAGTCGTTTTCATAACACTAACATCTTTTGGCTGAATCATGCATATGCAGGAGTAGTGATCTCAATGATCAGTGACAAATATGGAGAAGGATATGCCTTATTGTTGGATGGACAAACATTTGAAGAAATTGCTAGAGGAAAGTTCCCTTATGGTCTTCCATATGGTCTTCATGGTTGCTGGGTTCCCAAGAAGTAAAATCTTCATTAAGAACCTTGAGAATTGTACCTCTGAGCAGAGAAGTTAAGTTTACTTAACGTTCAAATCAAGAGGATTTAACAGTGTCTTTAGCTGTTACTTACAGGTGATTTGTTTACTGATCTAGGTATATAATGAATGTAATGTTATGACAAAACATGTATGTATTTGGTCTATTGTGCTTAGGTCCTGAGGGATTCTTCATCACTAATCTCGTCATCTATAAAAGCAACCTCTAAGGATCCAATTTTTGGACAAAACTACTATGGTATTTGTGGTCACTATAGTTATCTCAACATATACCGTGTGTAAAGCAAGTTGTACTTTCTAAAACGATATAACAATTCAAAAATTATGATCCCAGAAACCAAGTCCACGTAAGATTATACATGATCAGTACTCTTATTTGTACTTGAAAGCACTTCAGTGAAATATCAGTCTATATGTCTATTATAAAAGAAGCTCGGTCGATTGTTTGAACTATTAAGTAATCTGCAGAATTCTTGTGTTATGTGTTTAGTACATCCTGTTGTTGTTCAACCCTTTAAATATTTCTATCATCTCCATGTTTATATATTATTCTAAAGTGACATTGTCTTTATTTTAAGAAAAGTAGTGAAATTACATGAATATGTAATTAAGAGTGCAACTCAACGCTGTAAAAACTACATATGATCATTCTAACCATGACTTTTGGCAGAACTTGTGACTGTATCTTAATATGTTTGCTGCTGTGACTGTGACCTGAAATTTTGTCAGCGTATGTAATCTAACATGACCTCTTCTGGGAAAAATGAGTGTTGCGATAGGCAACATTTATTTCTATGCCAAAAGGACAAGAACACTTGACTAAAAAGAATTTAATGATGCTACCTGAACTAACTCCACTCTCTTCTTTGCACATTTCTCTCAAGTATGATGCCCAGAGGAAGCATCGTCCATGGAGTAGGTAGAAGTGTACCAGCCTGTAAACCTCCATCATGCTCTGAGATGTTCTTAATCACAAATCATAACTCTCAACACTTTTGGTCTGTGTAGACAGCATCAACATCATCGAGTTCTAGGAGTTTGGACATTAGTTCCTTGTTTAATTCCATGGCCTCATCATCTACCTGCACAAAAGCAGAAGCCAATGCCATTACCTTAGTATTTAAGTAATTGATAGTCTAACTTTGAAGTAGTCCAATTCTAAAAGAGGGCTGACAATCATGTGTCTCCACTAGAATTGGAGTCAGGTAGCAAAAGTATGAGACATAAATCAACCCTAAAAGGTGAGCTTTGAGCTTGGAGAGAATGGAGTTGCTAAATTGTTCTGTCAAAGTACATAGAAGTCTAACCGAAAATTCTAATAGAGTTGATTGCCTGAACTGCAGCTGCAGTTTTACACGGATAGAGAGCAGGAAAAATGCAATAAAGCTGCCTATAACTAGGATACATTTAATGTCAACACATATATCTAGGCACTAGAAAGAGAGAGAGGGAGCAAAACAGGAAATATACACCAGAGAATACAGAATGATCTATTTTGGAATTTCTCTAGGGCAATGCAATATGAACAATATACCCAAGAGGAAAGATCTGTTTAACAGCTCCCCAATTCCTAAATACTAAGCCAAAAACTAGAGCTGCAATCGAGCCAAGTTGAACACAGTAGTCAGTTTTAAAACTCAGCTTGTATAGTATTAACAGTGTTCGAATTTGCTCGAACATTATTCGAGCTCAAAGTCATGTTCAAACTCGTCATTGGAGCTACGAATGATCAAATTTATTAATTTAAACTCGATTAATAAAATCAGTTCACAAAATCCCCAAGGCAAATATAAAGCTAACATGAACTGTCTTTGCAAATCTCCAAGGCAAATGTTCTTAAAACTTCAGAACTATCTTCTGGTGGCTGTTCTGCTCCAAAGCAAGTCATCATTCAAATGATCAGAGCAGATATATGAGAGTAAAGAACTATGAAATAATGAGAGTTGCTGGTGGTATTGGTGAAAAGATAAGATTTTAAGGAGAGATAGAGACGTTCTTAGGAGGAGAATGAAGCTTGGGAAAATGCTAAGTGGTCAGGAATGTGGCCACTACATATGGAAGGAGCAAAGTGGGTGGTGATTGGTGGGAAAGTGGACAAATAAAGTGGGAAAGAGAGGGGGGCTGCACAAGAAAAGACCGGCAGCTAGAATGCTATGCGAGAAGCCCTAATACTAAACAGAAGCTATTTATACTACCTTGTTCGCTCATGCTCAAAAATGTCCACAAACAAGGTTCTTGTTCCTTCTTTTAATATTATCCAAACAAACACTATTCGAGTTCGAACGAGCTTGTTCAAGTTCCACTCGTCAATGGTTACAGCTCTAGCAAAAATATCAGAATCTAATGTATGAAAGCAAGCTGAAATCCAATATAGTAGTTTTCTTCCCTGGCTTTTATACAGAATCCTTTTATGTCCTGGTAAGATACACAGACAGGTAATAAAGAAACTCCTTTTTTAAAATTTGTGTRGCTTTTTCTTTAAAGATTGTTCAACCTCTAGGTAATTATATGCTGTTATCAATAATATAATGTCTTTATTTGAAAATCCAGACGAGAGTCAGATGTGTTGTGGTCCTTATTACCAGAGTTACAAAATAGAGGAGGTTATCTTGATTTCTTTTTAAAGCTGGATTTATTCTGCTCTTGGTAGACGCACAGTGATCAGGTGAATCTCATGAAACAAACTTGGACGAGAATCACATGAAACAGGAGATGAGATCAATTCGTGGTATCCGATAAGACAAAAAATTACTCAGATGCTTCAAAGAGCGAATGGAATGTTCATAGGAGAATTGCTCAGTTGGTAAACAGTCAACGGAATTCAAAATCAATCCACAAAATAGACTTAGGCTTACCTCGATTGGAGTTATGGGAAGTAGCTCAGACCCATTATCAGGTTCAAATGCTATGCCAGCCTCACGTAGCTTTGTTAATATTTCAGAGTAGTTCTCTGATGAACTCACGACCTTATAATATCTACCAGGATGAACAAGACATCATTATAAAACTTCCATAGCTGGACAAGTATATTGATAAGTAGAGGAAAATTTGGGGGGGGGGGGAAGGTAACAATCTATACTATATTAAAATATCACAATCTAATGGGAATCTTTTTTGGACAACTTTGTCCATTTACCCTATTTAAAAATTATGAATCATAGCCTGATTTGATTTATTTAATTTGAAATATGAAAGGCCACTAAAAGTGTTCGCATATCTCAATAAAATTAACACTAACAATGTTCTTAAATAGATGCAATGTTTTACATTGAAAAATAAGCAACTCACAACTATGAAAAGTAATGGCACTCAAAGCATTACTCATTTTAAAGTTTCCCACGGTGATATAATATCTTTTCAAGAAAAATGATGTGAGAACCCGCAGTGAAGAAATAAGGAAATTTTTCTATATCGAAATATCAATTGAAAAAATCATATGACTGTTAGTCCATTATCTCTTTTAAGTGAACTTCTAGAATTCTATTGACTTTGGTGGATATGCTTTTCTAGAAATGCTTCTAAATGTAAACATACATTTGACAAGATTCTAAAATCTAAAAATGCATAAAAATACATTATTGGCAATATTACCCTTACAATTGCAGGACTTATAATTGTCACTTAATCTCATTATAACTAAAGCGATTATGTACACCACAAATAAATAAAAGACAAAGGAAATAATTAGTCATAATAATTATTTTATTTTACATTGAGAACAATATACTATTTTACGAGGTAGTAATCGTACTGTCCTCAAGTATGGAAAAAATGTCATATTAGAGTTCTAAGATAACTGAAAATCAACAAAAGATAATGTTATAAATAATTATCAAGTATATACAATAACACAATAAATTAAAATTCTCAGCAAATATGATTACATTATATAAGTCCAAAGACGGGATATATTTTTTCATTTTCCTTCAATCCCTAATTACATATTCAAAATATTACTCCATCCGTTTCTTAAAGCATGTCAACAAGAGGATAAAACAACACCAACCAAGGAGATGATAAATTGGTCTAAAATTGCTATTAAAGTGACATCTTTTACCCTTACATTGGAAAAGAAGAGAATTAATTGCATGAGAGAAAAGATGTTGACATATGGTATTGATTTGAAAATTAAATAAGGATAAAGATGAAAAAGAATATATGATGGTGTCTTGATAAGTGGAACGTGCCATATTTTAGAAAATAAGGAAAAAAAAACCCCGGTTGTGACATAATTTAAAAAACGGAAGAAATAGGTGACATAATTTATAAAATAATATAAGAAGGTGTCATACAAAACGACGTACAATGCGCGTTATCCCAAACTAATAATAATAAAATCGCATTATAGTCTTCAGAAGCTGCAAAATAGCAGCATGAATAACTAACAAAGTTAATTTGACGACCAAGAACCATTCAGTTTACACCCAACACTGGCCAATTGAAGTCTCTAATAGATGGCCTCCAGATGCAATACATGACAAAAGATATTTCATGAACATGAGATCCCAGATAATACAAAATGTAGTCTTTATCTCTGCCTGTCCTTGTGCCCACACATTTGGACATGCCTATTTGCAGTATCTGTTAAGTGTGTCTGTTACTAAGATGCTTATTGTTTTCTGTATCTCTCTTGCAGTAACATCAATTAGTATATTCCCCTGAGTTTGTAGGTCAAATGTCAAAGTGCTAATAGCAGGTAAAACTAAAAGTTACAAGAAAACAAAAAATTTTAAGCAAAATGGTCAAGTAAACGCTGAAATAAATTAGAGCCTAATTCACAAGGAGTTAGAAACTGCCCAGAAGCAGTTTCAACTATCCAATTTGCATCTACAGTTTTTTGACTTAGAAAGTGACAACACAAAGATATACATAATCAGGTTGAAGTTAGAGAAATGTGAATGGAAATATTACTTGGTTCAAGACAAGCAATTTTTTTGTCATTTTAGGCTTAAAAGAAGGCATCATTTATAATAAATATAGAATTAGATCAAAAATTTATTCAGCGAATTTACATCTCTGCAGATTAGCATGCCATTGGGAGCATCACTATCACAATTATCTCATCCTCCCAAGTTCCAATTCTGAAAGCAACTTAATCAAGACCACAATCATCTAATTGTCAATTGTTTAATACTCAATGAGATCAAATATCCATAATACTTCACCATTCTCCCATCAAAAGAGTAGTTCAACTTCCACAACCCCATTGTCACAACCAAACTTCCCTTCTTTACTAGCAGACAAAATTGTGCTGTTGTTGACCTTTTAACTGAACTTCTAGCTCTCTTAATGTTAAGTGCCGGAAGCTGAATATTTTATTGATGATGATTTTTCAAACATATGGAGCATGACTTTTTAGGGAATAAAATCTAAGCTAGATCTGCAAAATGCTTTTATTTCCTTTTGTCATCTTTCCACATAATAGGCAAAGAATGAAGGCTAGACACCATCCTGAAATTCAAAATACAGAGATATGTAACATACCACAGTTATCAGGATTCTAGGTCCATATTACTTTATTCTTTTTAGGGAGTAAATATTCCATCCCTTTCTAGAATAAGCCATGGATTTCTCAAGCAGATCATAGCTTCTATACCTTCGCATCCCCTTCTTAGGATCTACCCTCTTAATGAAATAATTTCTATGAGATCATATTCCCTAAATAGATAATTAGATAATCAGTTCAAGCACCTGTGACCTTACACTTCAGGATATTCCTTTCAAAACCTCAGAACCGTAAGCTTAGACAATTTGATTAGAGGAAAGCGATTCCCCATGGGAGAGAGGGGGAAGGGGTGCAAAATAAAATAGCTTAAGATTTATTTCCTAGAAAAGAATTCCTTCTCCATCGTAACAGTAAGGTTTAACAAGAAGGCATATGCACAAAAAAGAACAATTACTTAGTTAACATGTGAACAAAAGGGAGCTGCCATACCTATCTGACGTATCTTCTTCTGAATCATCTTCATCCAGTGAAGGTTCAATAACATCCTCAGCACCAGCATCTAGTGCAATCGCAAGAAGCTGGTCTCTATCAGCATCAGTGACTTTTACATTTACCACTCGAGCACGTCTGAACTTGAACATAATGGACCCAGAATCTGCCATCTTTCCACCGCATTCTTTCAGTACCCCTCTAATACCTGCCACTGATCTGTTTATTTTATCTGTTAATACCTCAACAATAATCCCCGCTCCACCATAACCATAGACCTGATTGCAATTAGTAAATTTTTCAATACCTCCAAAGATCAAGACCATAAGTATGGTAAGGGAAAAGAAACTTCTAAAGACGTTGGGAAAAGGACATTGCACATGAGATAAACTCTACCTCATAGAATTTCTCAATATACGCTTCTTGTCCCTTCTCTGAAGCTCTCTTAATATTGCGCTCAACAATCTCCTTAGGTACATCAAGTTCGTTAACTTTCTCAAATAATGCAGCAAGAGCTGTATTAGATACTGGGCTAGGACCACCTCTTTTGACCCTGTAACACACATGTCAATACTACATAAGAAAAAGACTATAGGATATAATAGAAAACATAAGAACTACAGAAAACTATAGGATATAGAAGTAACTAAAACCTCCAATTCCGCGCCCCCCCCCCCAAAACAAAAATAATCCTGTTCTTCTTTTTAAATTTATTTATGGAAATTTTCATGTACACTAAATCCTGAAAACTTTATTTATCCATTCACTTAGTCATACCAAGAAGTCCAGAAAGTAAAACTTACGCGGATACGACCTCTTTTCCAATTTTTGAATAGAGTTTAGTCTTCTTGGCATTCTGTGCCGTCTGCAATCAAGAGAGATTCAAGAAGTACTCAATTTAATTTGAAACCCTTTAATCTAGGTCAATTCCAGGAAAGAGAAATACATTTTTCCTGTATCTGATTTTTATCTCTTCCTTAAAAATCCAACTTTGCCGGAGATGAGAGAGCACATTAGAAATACAATAAGAATCTCAGATCATCTTTGATTAATCCATCACACCATCAAATCCATCATAATAAAAATCTAGAAGTGTGATGAAAATTCACTCTTAAATGCAACCAATTCATGATGATATCCCAAGTACGTCCTATCATTATTCAAACTGCAGACATTTCCCTTAATACAAAACAAAGCATACTTCAATTTAATTTGGCCAATCCGTCAGGTTTATCCATCTTGCTCAGCTTTAGCAACATAGACAAGGTTCTCAGGACAAGATGTTCGCTAGTTTTATTTTAACCTTTCCAGTAGCCTGATTCCGTCATGCATTCTATCAAACAAGTAGACTTCAAATTCCAAGATTCGTTCTAATACACTTTAGCAAATAGAAACACAGATGCAGTTCCTCAATCACGAACATCAGATTATAAGACAACTAGAGCCGACTCAAGGAAACACCAATAAACCAAAAACACATATACATTTCTGTACCTTTCTGCCAGCAATTTTGCAGGACCGCCTGCCCATACATAGTGGAGAGGAAGTCCAAATCTTCCTCGCAGAATTGCCACTTTGAGGTCCAAATTCTGAAACCCATTTTCCGTGAGAAGAGTATGATGAACTTGACGATAGCTTTTTCCTGAACGAGATACTACCTGGATCAAACTAAAACGCGTAATTCACCGCTTCACAAAGCTAAAGGAAAAAAAAACAAAAAAAAAAAGGAGTGACTGTAGAGAGGAGGACAGACAAAGGTCCTTACCTTGAAGAGGAAACGTCTGATGGAGTTTAACAGAAATCCCATTTGAGAATCTGCAGAGTAGTGAGCCAAACACTCTGATTAAAGAAGAAGAAGCAGCCGCCATTTCTGCCTTTTTCTTTCTGCTTGGATTTGAATGTTTTATAGTTCTATGCTTTTGATAGAAATTTTTCTCGTTATGCAACAGTCATTGGGGTTAGGAAGATGATTTCCCAGACCAGAGAGTCCAGAGGATGATAGTTGAATTTCGATTCTATTTTATTTTGGTTCAAAGATTTTTCGTTTTCCGTTATCTGGGAGAGTGCTGAGCTAGCCTCACTGCTTCCATGTTTTATTGAAGTGGCTATATTAAAATAAGTTAAAATACAACGAGCGGAGATAATAAATTGGTGGTAAAATATTATAAAAATTATTATAAATAATTATTTATTGATGACTTTTTTACTTTTCGAATTTTAGAAGTTCGAGAGTTTAATCTCTATAAATAAAAGAATTTAAAAATAATATTCAATTCCTCCCTACTTCTCTTCTTTTCAATATAGATTTTTCTTTCATTTTTTCTTCTAATATTATAATACGTTATCAGCATGAGATAATTGCGCGACTCTCTAACTCTTGATCTTCCTAGGATATAATTGACCGTTAGTCTTTATCGAATTTGATTGAATATGAATTTTTACCATATCTAATTAAAATGAGTCACTATTTTCGACCTTCAAATCTTTACAATGTTATTCTTATATTTATTTTTTAATTATTTTCAATCTTCAAATGAATCGAAGTACACAATAAAATAAACTTGTATGATATTTTTTTCTCTAATTTACAAAGAATTGACACAAGTTCTATTTATATTGAATTTAAAATATCAATTCTCCAAGAATTCTATTTCTTTTCATCTCATTGATTGCATGACCTTTCATGTTATTTTTCTTTTATGCCTATCTATCTTATATGGTCTTTCTCTTATGCAATCTTTTTGCATCCTTTCACAGCTTTTTGTCATCTTTTCTATGTGTCATGTTTATCCACTGCTCTCTCTCCAAGTCTCATCTTTTTTGAATGAATTCTATTATTTAGATTTTATCTTATTCATCAATACTTCTTTGTTCCTTTTACTTCTTCGTCAATCGACATACCATATGCGTCTTCTTCTTTTTATTTTATTTATTGTTTATAATGCTAATATTCCTGAAAAATATTAAACTATTACTTTTGAATTAGTAATAGTGCAATGCAAATTACTAAAATTATATATTTTGAAAGAACATAATATGTTGCTCCCAAATTTCCTGAAGAATATTAAGTGATTTTTTTAATTAATATTGTAAACACATGGCATATTATAATATAAATTAATAATATTATATATTTTTTAAGAATATTATATTATATTCATGGAGTTTATTAAACACTTATCCTAAATTAAGGTTATTAACTCTTAAAGCGTAAATCAAAATATAAATATTCTTGAAAAGTAATCGAACCATTGTTCCTGCAATTATAGTATAGTCTAAATTAATATTATTTATTCTTGAAAAAGATAATCGCTGAAGAGTATTGAATTATTTTTTAAATTAATATTATAAACTCTCGAAGATTATGTTATAATCTAAATATTTTCAAAGAATATCAAACTATTGTTCTAAATTAATTTATTTCTAAGTTAATATTATCTACTGCTAAATGGTACAAATCAATCTAAATATTCTTCAAGAATATTGAATTGTTGTTTTTGACCTAAGAATAGGTTGAATAAATTATTTTATTAATATATTATTATTTTGCTTCTGAGATAACACTTGTTTTAATGTGTAATATGTAATTTCTATAGAAATGTGAATAATTATGTTCGCTGGACATTAGTTATTTTCTTATGACTCTACATTATCCTTTATTTTATTGTAGAATTACACAAATGACAAATATCTCCCAATTTCAATTTTTTGGAGTTGACATATTTGATAAGAACGAAAAAATGAATTCAAGCAGGATCATATAAAAATCACAAATTTTTTAGTCTCTGAACTTTTTTATATTGGTGAAACTACTTAAAAGTGAATCAACTCATAAACTAGAAGTTTATTTGTGATCCTAATATTCTTATTATTTTGTATAATAGATTGAATCATATTYAATATATAATGATGAAAAAAATAATTGAGAATTCGCATGATCACCCATTGAAGAAAAAAATTATTGAACTCAAATTAATTCGCTAATATTGCTCTTGTTGTTAAGAAAAATTGATTACTAGACAATCACCAAAAAAACTGAGAGCTGAAAGTCCTATATTTTTATATTTGATTAATGGTGATATATATGGACTCATATACACAATGTGATCAATTTAAATATTTTATAATTTTGCGATATTATAAATGTAACGAGAAATTTGCGAGATTACTTGTTCAAGCAATTCAATTATGAGCACAATTTTAGATCATAAATAAAAACTATTCATTTTGATAATGCTATCTATTTCACATTTTGAGTTTATTTCAAGTCAATCATCGCGTAGGTCATGTTCATACTCAAAATGGTTAGCTGAAAATTTTATTAAACATTTTTAACTAATTGCTAGACCATTCCATTCCAGTGAGAACAAACTTTCTCAAAAATTCTTGGAGATATGTTATCTATGTTTAATGCTTTTATTGATTCAATCAGAATCACTAAATCACATGTTTAATGCTTTTATTGATCTAATCAGAATCACTAAATCACATTTATCATTTATAATTTTTTCCTTCCAGAGGGAAGTTTCAGCAGGATAAAATATTGATATACTAGCTAATAGATGTAAAACGCACCAGAAGTGTGGTAGTGATTATAAGACATGCCAGAAACATAATAGTGATTCCGAGAAATGTTAAAAATAAGGCATATTCTAAAACACAACAGAAGTATGCCCAACAACTTGGTTCTAAATATAAAGATCCCTGAAAGAAAAGGGATTATATGATCAAAATGATCGTATTTAAGACTTAAAAGATAMCAAAAAGATATTGATAACGARATCCAAGTTAAGTAAACTAAAAAGAGCTTTCGATATCATCAGTGATAATGAGTATATTGAACCAAAATCAATTGAAAATGTCAATATAGATGTGATTGGTCAAGATGGAGAGATACAATTGAATCTTAATTATACTCACTATCCAAATGTGAGGTTCTTGGACATGTAATCCGGAACCTCACATTTGGCACCACAAGGTCTAAAACCAATTGACTATAAATGAATTTTTATATGCAAAAAAATAGATGAAAATAATGAAGTCGTGTGATATAAAGTATGATTAAAGTTTAAGATTTTCACAAAGATATTGTATTGACTATATGAAAGTATATTTACCCATAGTAAATACAATTACATACAAATATTTTGTAAAACTTAGCAATACATGAAAACCTTAATATGTTTGGCTCGATATACTTACTTTTTATTTATCTGAATTAGTAGACAATGAAAAATACATGAAAATCCTTGAAGGATTTGATTTGTCCGAAACATTTTTTTGAGAAAATCAATCCATCAAATCACAAAAATCCTTGCATAGATTAAAATAATCTAAACGTCTTTGATATAAGTATCTTAACAAATATACGTTGAGTAAGGGATATAAAAAGAAAGATATCTACATGTGTTTTCATAAAGAAAATATATATTGGATTCGCAATTGACATAATTTACATTGACTTAAATCTAACGAAGACTCATGAAAAGCCTGACAAAATTACAAATTATATCACATGAATTTGAGATGAAAGATCCAAAAAAAATTATTAAACTCTTTAATAATTATTACACATGTTTTATTTTAAAAATTCTTAGAGAAACAACTAAAATACCAACCTAGATGGAAATATTCTTTTTACCCTTCACGTACTTTTTGTGTTGTGAAGAATCAGATTCCTTTTAAAAGATTAAAGTAATTTAACAAACATCGAGATTTAATAAGAAAAAATTAAATCACTTTTTCAGGTGTGTGGAATACTTAATAATCAAACAAGGCATTAGAGGTTTCGGTCGGAATTTTATGAATTTTTTAGCAATTGTTTGAGATTTTGTTATTTGTTCATTCATTTTTTTTAATTTTTGGTGGGCTAACTTAACCCACCACCCGCTTTGGGTCGGAGTTTCCAGCGGGCCTGCCTGATGGTGGTTTTTGGTGTTCCAACCCAGCCCGTCAAAATCTCCAGCCCCCGACGACTTCGTGCTTAAGAATAAAGGTCGACGGCTTTACCGTGCTCCTCATCCCAAAACCCTGCAAACTCTCCACATCTGCTGCACAAAAGCTGGTTCGTGTCCAACCCTTGTTCAATGGCGTCTTCCACTTCGAGAGTGCTATCGAGATTATCTTCACGGTTACAACCTATGGCTCTAAAAAGCAACGGCAAGAAAGCGTCAATGCCGACCTCAATCTCAGCCGACTCATTCTTCAAATCGACTTCACAGTCCTCTGCTAAAAGATTCTCGCTTCTCTCAAGGTTAAAGTTCAWCCTCCTCCAGAAACACACACCCAGGATATCACAGTATTTTTATGTCTAACCTTTTTGGTTTATTTACTGTATTGATTTTTTTAAGATCACCGGTAGAGTTGAGTGGCGTGGAAACGATGTTGCCATTGCATAGTGCAGTTGCTTCGGCTCGGTTGAGGTCCAGCTTGTCTATCGAGTCCCAGACCTGGGGATTAATTCCTCAAGGTATGCCCAAAAATGCTTTCAAATTTTGATTTTGCTGTTTTCTTGTTGCTAGTTGTAATATGGTTTAGCTAGTTATAAAGTAGTTCGTGATTGAGCCTGCTCTTGAACACCAGATACTTGTCCTGCACGATTATGAACTTTGGTAACTTCTTATTTGCTATTATTCAGGAGATAAGGAAAGAAAAAAATTGTGTTTGAGTATTGTATATCCCTTGGAGTTGATGCTTTTACTTTACGTTGGTTTCCCAATTGCATCATCTACCTTGCTGATGTTATTGCCCTTTTTGTTTCCCTTTCTTTTCGGTTCTCTATTTGGCCTATCTAGTGTCAGTACTTTTAGCTATGGTTGAAAACAATTCTCCTGTATGAATCATTCAGCATCCAAATTTGTGCAGTTACTGAGGATGCTAAAGAATTACCGTTGTTTTACTATAAGTAAAAGAAAATGAATTCTATAGTCCTGCTTTTCTTATCACTTGCGAGTTTATCTTTATCAGCATTTTCCATGCCTTGGGCTTTCTGAATATGAAATTTCAGTTTGAGTTGGGAGGTGCATGATCATTTACATGGAATTGAGCATAATTCTGGATTGGTTCATGATCATGGAGGAAAGTAATGGTATAAGTTGGCTTTATAGTAACTTTTGGTATCTTTTTGCTCTCATAACTACTTTCCTTCACCTATTTGGTCATGTTAAGCGACTTAACCCCATTTATTTAGAAAGTTGTTCGCATTCTTGAACTCTATGTAGTAATGTTTTCTCGTTGTCTGTGATGCAGGTATCTCATCACCTTTATGACAGCCAGCTTTCATCTTTGTCCTCAAGGGGCTGTTTTTAATGTTCAGTAGAGATGTAGGTCACAATTCTCCGTTCTAACTTTTAGGGGCTTCAGAAACTAAGAAGATCTCTTAGAATTGTGAAAATAACATTTGCTTACACTAGTTTTCTTTGTTTTGATTTTTCTTTCTCGTTTTACATGGTTGTAATTCATGTTTTCATCCAGGAGATCAATGCATATTGATGATTAAAAAAAATTGTATTACCTCAAGTAGCAGGTTTGAAGGTTGTAGCTCAAACTTCCTCTAATGGTGTGCCTTTCTTACCGAGCACACATTGGTGGGCCAAAGATTTTCACCCTTTCTTCATATTGCTATTTGGAAGCAAAGTTGCAGATTGATGCACAGCAAGGACCCGGATTGGTAAAGCTAGTCATGAAAATTATTCTGGCCTTTCTTCTTTTAGTTCTAGACTTAAAAGTGTTAGTGAGGCTTCTTCAAAAGATAATTTTGATGTTGTTAGAGGAAAATATGAAAGAAGAGTTATACGAAGAGGATGGTTTGCAAAGACGAGATTTTAAATCCCAAAAGCAGAAGAAAAACGGCTTCTCACCCCTCTTCTGTGAGGTCCCAGGATGAGAATTTTGTGGATAGTACAGGGAAAACTAGCGGTCGTAGAAAAGTTGGTAGGAAGATAGAAAGAAAATCAGGGAGGCCCATGTTAATCAGTTGGGAGAGGAAAGGGCAGGAAAGGGTTCTAAGAAAACTAGGGTTGGTACACCAGGAGCTATGTTGAGGGTGGGCCTGGATATGTGCCTGAAAAGAAAGAATTATGATCAGGCAGTACCATTATGCTGCCCTCCTCTATCTTTGTTCTTCTTCTGCTACCGGTGTTGTAAGCAAAGAGTGGAGTGGTAATAGGAGTTTGAATCAAGTAGGCTCATTCATCCAAGGGGGTTTCCAATGCGACTTCCGTAGCTGAATTTGAGCAAACAAGGAAAACAGAAAATGGTTCCCATGAGTCTACTATTTCTCTTACAGATAACAGTCAAAGTGGTAAAACCCTCTGATAAAGAGTATCTGCAAGTTACTGGCTTTCCAGCTGATATAGAATATGATTCACATATTACTTTCAGCAAGAAAAAGAACCTGATGAGCTTTTCAAACGGGTCTCTGCAACCTCATCCTCAAAAGTGTTGATGAAACGGTTCAATTAATGAAGTCTAATGCTGACAATTCAATCAAAGACGTGTTAGGAGGAGGAGAAAGRTGGGAAATTAGAGRAAGTGAAGYTATTAAGAGATATGCTCTCAAAAGGGGTTTTGAAATATATGATAATGTGCGTTTGGAAAAGGTTCCAATGGACGAAGGTCCATTAACGTCTGCAGCCAGAATGGCAATGTCATTGGGCGACAGGGGACATGGCTTTTGATGAAGGAATTAGGAATAAGTCCGAGATTATGATCTTATGGTCCTGCCTTGTCTGTTTTCTGCTCTAATGGAGACGTTGAGAAAGCATTTGCTGTTGAAGAGCATATGTTGTTGGAGCATGGTGTCCATCCAGAGGAGCCTGAACTAGAGGCTCTTTTAAGAGCAAATCAGAAGTTGGAAGGAGTGAAAAAGTCRTATCATTTGCTGCATAAACTAAGAACAGGCGTACGACAGGTCTCATCTTCTACAGCAGATTCAATTGAGAAGTGGTTCAGGAGCAAGTTTGCATCAAGAGCGGGGAAGAGGAAATGGGATCAAAGACCAGTCAGGGAAGCYATAGCAAATGGAGGTGGAGGTTGGGATGGGCAAGGCTGGTTGGGTAAAGGAAAATGGACTGTTTCACGTACACGGTACATCTGTGGGATCTGATGGCTTAAGCAAATTTTGTGGTGAAAAGTTCTCAGAACTTTGCCACATCAGTTTGCTTCTATATCTGCAAAAAGAGAGAGGACTTCAAATTTTCAGAAATTTCAAGCATGTTATCAAAATGTAAGAATTAGGATTCTAAATTTCGATCCAAACGTAGCCCAAATATTACTGTCATGCATGATAGGATCATAGGAACATCATACAATGAGTAGGTTGCATTTAGTAATTCTTATACTCTCGACGGGGATTGATCCTTATACCTTTTGAATGGGCCTTCAATAGTTGCCTGAATAATGCCTTAGTTACATAATTCCATTTTTTTTAAATACTCTATCAATCAAATTATTTTGTATATCTAAATTACGCATCTTCATTAAAAGGTGCGATGCATTTAACAAAATACTTAGATAGATTCAATCTTTCTTACCACGACCTACAAGAAATTTATTTAAGATTAAATAAATTTAATTTTCATTGACAATTAATATATATCATATGCATTACAAATTATATATTCTGAATCGAGTAAAAAATTAATATATATAATTTGCGAAATTCAAGTCTACTTAAGATGAAATTCTCTTATCTAATTAACATGAACCAAGCAGGATTAACAATTTACTTGCAACGAAAGCAAATTGAATAAAGAATGATCGGACATTCTTCCCCAAAAMGTATTTCCTCCKGTCTCGCCACTTACCTAAAGCAAAATTTTTGTAGCTCCTCAAAAGCCCCATTTCTCAGACATCGATGCAACTTTGGATTCTAGGTTTTCTGTTAACTTGGAGAACTACGGTACCATCGCTAGTTGGAAAATGCTATTATTACTGTTTTGATCTTTTGTAATTCTAAAAATTAGAATAAARGACGTTTTTTTAATSAAATTAATTCATAATAAATAAAAATTAAAGGTAGTTGGGATGTTCAAAAATCTCAAAAAATCCTTTAAAACAATAAATTAACATTCTTCATTCGAATCAATTTGATTTATTAATAATTTTGTTTGGTTATATCTTAAAAAAGATAAAATTGATTTAACCAAATTCAAAATTCAACCCATAACACATTATAACTAGTAAATGATGGTGGAGCTACCACCCTACCACATAGACAATTATGGATTCTCATCTAACTGGTTTCTGTCGCCATTTAATCCAATTAATTAATACATTAAATAATCAATAGTTTATTCTAATAGTCTGAGATACCGTTGGTTAGCGTAATCTTAAATTAAGTAAGATTTTGTGTTTGATTATTTTCATGTATTAAAAGAACTTTTAAATCAGATCTTTTTCGATTTAAGTTGAATTGAATTAATCTCACAAAGTAAAAATATTAAATTTAAAGAGAAAATATAAATAAATAATTAACAGCTTTGGTTAGAGAAAATAAAAATAATAATAACCAGAAGTGGACAAATACAAAACTTGGGATGTCTTTCCAACATCCTATGATTCTAATTAATTCTTCTATTTTTTTAATAATTTATATTAATCCAAAACCAGCTGTGCATGTGGGCACCTTGTCTTCTTTGAACAATTATTTTTCTTTTCTTTTTCCTTTCTCTAAATGGTTTTTTACTTTTCATTCTTAAAGAGTATGAAACTCATAAGGCAGCTGTCCGAATCGTTTTTCCATACTTTAACTATAGTATATTAATTAATTATGATTATGTTATAAGATCAAAAAATCATGATTGGTTCAGACGGCCCCACTGATCCTTGCAAGAGTATAACAAAAGCATCGTGGAATTATTCCATGGAAAAAAATTAAATAAAAAAGGAGGAGAAAATATGCCTGCATTTGTATCTTTAGACCCATTACTTAATATATTCTCGTCGTTGCCAAGAATAAATAAATAAGACTATATTTAACCGATTAAAATTTACCTGTAAGTTTATTTATATATTTTCAGTTGTAAAATTGGTATATATATATATATATACACATACATGTGGATGTGGGCCCAGCGATCTCTCCAAAATGCAAGCTATTTGCCTCGGAGTTCCAGCTATGTTTGCTCGTCTAAGATTTTTCGGAGCAGTGGAGAGTAGAATGAATTTGGCAATGGTAGAGTACCAAACAGGTCTTTATCTTTTAAGTCATAAATAAAAAGTCTACGAGAACATGGGGTTTGAGTTATGTACAGCTACGGTGACTCCTTTGGGAATTTTTTAATTATTTTAATCTCATACTTCAAAGACTCCATTTTGATCAAATAAAAATAAAAATTTAAAACTAAAAATATCAGTCCCTAATACYCCTTAATTACTTGGATTAATGAATCTTTATAAACTAATATTTTCTTATTAAAAGGATATGGTAAAAATATGATAAAATGATGAATTTAACACAATAGCTTGAAATAATTAGTCAATAAATTAATGAGTCAAGATCCAACCCTATTTAATTACTAATGGTGATATCTATTGATGCTGATACTCAAAAGAGGATGTCTAGCCAACCAATTATATGAAGATAAATTGTGACTTTTCCTTTTTTTTTTTTWAATTCTCCCAAGTTTTATCTATTCTTGAGGGTCAAAACAAAAAACAAGGGAGAAAATATAAATTAAAATGAGTTGCTCGAGTCACTGTCTATATGGACTTTGAATACACATTCTTTAAGTTAAATCTCTAATATAATAATAATATTGTAATTTCTATTTAATGCGGTTCTTTTAAATTAATATTTTCTTTAATGGTTATTAATTTTATTTTTATTTTTTTAACATCATCAATAAGTAAAAATTATTTTAAAAAATATTTTCAAATTACTTTTTCAAAAGTGCTTTTTAAAGTTTTTTAAATTAAAAATTATTTAAAAAAGTAATCAAGAACAACTTAAAAAAATTTTGACTTAAAAAGTTAAAAGTAACTATTTATAAACGTAAGATAAATTCTTTCGCAAATTTTCTTCTCCTAACTAGATTCGTTAATTAACGTTATTTTAATAATAAATATATATGTGTGAGTTTTCTTTAATGCAGTTAGTTGATTAACATTAATCCATTAACAAAGTTAGTAGAAAAGATAAAGATTATTTATCTCATGCCAACCACCTTCCATATTCATGAAAAGATAGAGGAATGTCAAACCAGAAGTTGTGAAACTGCTATTCCTCTTTTTAGGGAATGGGGTGGGGAGGGAAGGACACTATCGGTGGAAAAATAGGAATAAAATATTAATTTACATATATTATTTATTAGCACAAACAAAATATGTATCATAGAATAAGATTATTTTATCTTAATCACAAAAAAATTAAAAATTTTTTCATCTATTTTCAATCATTTCCGGATGAAAAAAACTTTATTACTTAATACTACGTGCCTATAACTTTTTATCTAATGACAAAATTAATAATACTRTCTTTTATTCTTTCCCATATATTTTCTTCTTAATTATAAACTGACCCGATATAAGTTAATAATATTTTGTATTTAGAATTATATTAAATTGATTATCAAATGCTCTATATCTCAGTATTATATTATCATTTGTTAAAAAAAAAAATTCAATGTTATTAGCAAGACCCAAGTTAAACCTTTTTAATCGAACACAATCCCTCCATTCCCTGCTTCTATGTTGAAAATTAAAAGAATATATATATATTATCATGCGAATTTGATTGGATAATAAAGAATGCAATTAACAAAGAGGGCGTATCGAATGATCCAAACTAATTTTTTTTGCTTTCTTCTTATTTCCCTGCCTATGATCAGGAACAAATATTATTTTTCAAATTAGAAGGCTAATGAATAAGTAAATATCTAAATATTTTATATCAATTACTAATTCATTTATTTATTTCTCGATATATTATGAAAGAAGCACATTAATCAAACTTAAAATWMTAATCAAATTAACCWACAACCAATTAGGCACCRAATAAGATATTAGCTTAGTGTTTATTTTCTAAAGTCTTAWATTAATGTTTTACCTATTTYATTACTATTCATTACTTATTAACCTTCTAAGTCTCAATCACATTACCATTTTACAACCATATGATATTCATTCTTAGCATTTTGAGAAAGATAATAATAAGAAAAAAAAAAGATGAACATAGTTCTATTATTAGCAATTTCTATTTTCAAGAAAAGCAATATAATAAAAAAATAAATAAAATCTAAAGTATCATCTGCTCTTCTCTCTCTATAGTCTTCTCTTCTTTACTCTTGTTACTACTGACTCTTCTGCTACAAATCTCTCTCTCTCTCTCTCTCTCTCTCTCTCTCTCCAACAATGGCGTCTCTGTTCAGTAGAGAACGCACGCTGGGCCATTCTCGGAGAGATTCTTTCTCGTCCGCTACCACCGCCACCATGCCTTCCCCCGCGAGTTCCCGCTTCACCACCAGCGCCACTGCCAGTTCTCTCTCGTCCCTCCCCACCCCATTCGGTGACCTCACTCCCACCCTATCGTCTTCAGACCTACGCGATACTGCTTATGAGATCTTTGTAGCTGCATGCCGTACTTCCACTGGCAAGCCCCTCACTTACATTCCRAGTAGCAACAATGGRAATATCAATTCTAATTCGTCGCCSTRGTCTCAATRCAATTCCAGTTCTTCCCCGTCAWATCAGAGATCGTTGACGTCTTCAGCGGCATCTAAAATGAAGAAGGCGTTGGGTTTAAGATCCAGCTCCAATTTTGATTCAAAGAAAGGGGAGAGCAGCCCGGGGTCAGGTACGGGTTCGGGTGGGAAAGGGAAGAAGCCCATGACAGTAGGGGAGCTAATGAGGATTCAGATGAAGGTTTCCGAGAGTGCAGATTCGAGGATTAGAAGGGCTTTGCTTAGAATTGCTGCTGGCCAGGTCTGCTTTAGTCAACACTTTACTGAACTTTTATACATCAGTGATGTTTTTAGTATCTATGGTACATAAGATATGTCAATATTGAGGAGTTCAGGTGTGATTGAGTGGATGAGTATAGGATGTCTAATTGGTTTTGGGGGCCAAATATTGCTGAATTATGGTTGTTCAAGGTGAATTGGAATTTGATTGTGGTGGGATCTAGATGATTGGGTATGGTTTTCCAAGAGATAGGACATTGGTATATATTTGGATTTTGTTGAGCAATAACTAGTGTAAAGTTTGTGAAAAGTCTGGATTTTTTCCATTTCTTATGAACTTAACTATTCTTCTGATCCTCCCTCCGCACCTCTTCAGGGGGGGGTCTGCTTCAAGTGGATTGCTTTGATTTGTTCCGAGGTTCAAGAAACCTGATGTTGCTTTGTTTTATGAAACTAACCTTTTTTGTCTGGTTTATGGATCTTTTAGGTAATCTACATGATCAAGAAATTTATCTAAACTTAAAAGCTTCGAACTTTTAATTTCTCTAATTGTTTTCGTGCACTGATGCTTGTCTGTATTTGTCTGGATAGTAACTCTTGTGTTTTAATTCATTCTATAGGCGGTAAAATGGGTACACTTTGTTTGCTTCTTGTTCCCAGAAAGCATGCAGCAACTATAGTATTGAACTTTAAGATTAAGCAATTTGTTGTCTTCTCTGTATAATAACTAGCATATTTATTTCGCTCTTTAAAATTTTTGTCTTTTGCTCCTGAAAGTTTTGGTTTAATTTCTTGTTTTGTCTTCAGTTTACTCACAAGTTGCTCTATTTTTTTCTTTTTCAAGAAAAAGAGAAGGAAGAAGAAAAAGAAAGCCTCGCAAATGACAAGGCACACTCTAGTTGCTGCTATTAATTATGTCCAAGTCAAAGTCTTAATATTTTTTTCTCTAGTGGAAATTTCTATAATTGTAGCCTATTTGCTATGCAGTTTGTGGTGACCTCTWTTCAGGCCTTGTGGACTTACTTTTGAGTTCAATTACAGAATAGATGTCCAATATCATTCTTTATTTGGAAGATTTTATAACATTCTTTTTTTACTTTCCTTCAATAGGTTGGGAAAAAAATCGAGTCAATGGTTCTTCCACTAGAGCTATTACAGCAGTTCAAATCATCAGATTTTACTGATCACCAAGAATATGACACATGGAGGAAGAGAAACATAAAGATGCTGGAGGCTGGGCTTCTCTTACATCCACATCAGCCACTTGACAAGTCCAATGCTGCTGCTCAACGGCTGAGACAAATCATTCAAGGGGCCTTAGATAAGCCAATTGAAACTGGTAGAAACAATGAGTCGATGCAAGTCCTACGTAGTGCTGTAATGACTCTTGCTGGCAGATCATCTGATGGACTTCTGGACTCATGCCACTGGGCCGATGGTTTTCCACTGAATCTCAGGCTTTACGAAATTATTCTTGAAGCCTGCTTTGATGTCAACGATGAAACATCTATCATAGAGGAAGTTGATGAAGTTATGGAACTCATAAAGAAAACTTGGGGAATTCTTGGACTGAACCAAATGCTTCATAATTTATGCTTTACATGGGTTTTATTTAACCGATATGTTGCAACTGGACAAGTCGAGAATGATCTGTTATATGCTGCTGACAATCAGCTAGCTGAAGTTGCAAAAGATGCAAAAGCTACTAAAGATCCAACTTATGCTAAGATCTTGAGTTCTACCTTAACTGCTATACTTGGTTGGGCTGAGAAGAGGCTTCTTGCTTATCATGATACATTTAATAGTGGGAATATCGATTCCATGCAGGGCATTGTTTCTCTGGGGGTATCATCTGCTAAAATCTTGGTTGAAGATATATCTAATGAGTACCGCCGTCGAAGAAAAAATGAAGTGGATGTTGCTCGTAGCAGGATTGACACATATATCAGATCGTCTCTTCGTACTGCTTTTGCTCAGGCATGTCCCATTTGTTTGCTATTATAACCTTTTGTCTGCAAACAGAAGGCAGATATTGGTGAAGTCAAGAGTTAGATATTCTCTTCAGGATGATTAGTGAAAATGACAATATTCTACTGGCCCTTTACACTAGTTAGAACAAATAATATTCACACACACAAACGCACACATTACTTTAGGTTATTGATGATGAAGGAAAAAACTTCAGTTTTTGTGAACCTAGATGGGTGACAAGAAAAGAAAGGTATCAGAAAATTATCTTTTTCAGTTTATAAATTAATCCTAATGAGGCACATGTTGACAAAGTTTGTAAAAGTTCCTGCCTTTAACTCATTTTGTACCTATAGGTAGGCCGTAGATATTCTTGATAATTGACATTCTTGGAACTTGGTTCACTTGAAGGGTGAAGACTAGAACAACCCAGAAAAAAACTATCAACTTAGAGCAATTAGACATCTCAACAGACATTTAACTAGTGGGGAAAATAGAAAAATAAAGTGCAAAAGATGAATAAATAAGTATTCTTATTGTCTTGCATTATTCATAATGAATGATGAGCTTGTTAGAAATTTAAGATATTACTATATGCTATGTGGCTTCTTCTGAAAAAGTTAGCTGCATAACTATTAATGAATAGCCTCTGTGTTTCTAGGTATACAAGTGAATTGATTTATTTGACTTGCAGAGAATGGAGAAGGCAGATTCAAGCAGGAGAGCATCAAGAAACCAGCCAAATCCTCTTCCAGTCCTTGCCATTCTTGCAAAAGATGTAGGTGAACTGGCTAGTAATGAGAAGGAAGTCTTTAGCCCCATCCTAAAGAGGTGGCATCCTTTTGCTGCTGGGGTGGCTGTTGCTACTCTTCATGCCTGTTATGGAAATGAGCTTAAGCAATTTATATCTGGTATAACGGAGTTGACACCTGATGCTGTACAAATACTAAGAGCTGCAGATAAATTGGAAAAAGATCTTGTGCAGATTGCTGTTGAGGATTCAGTTGACAGTGATGATGGTGGGAAGGCCATCATTCGCGAGATGCCTCCTTATGAGGCTGAAGGTGCAATCGCCAACATGGTGAAAGATTGGATTAAGACAAGAATAGACAGACTGAAGGAATGGGTTGATAGAAATCTGCAACAAGAGGTACTATGATAACTATTAGGTTTTCATAGATCCCGTATTTTCTAATTTTAATTTCATATTGGATTAATTTAAGCCCATTCAAGGATATGAATTTTTAAAATTTGTTTAGACCATTTGATCTTATTATCCTGGCTGTAGAATTAAATAGACAAACGAATATAACTCACAATTAATCATTGAGAAATTAATTAAGAATTTCGGTTGGCGAATTTCTTATGACGGTTAAAGGCAGTTGTAGACGATGGTGTTTTAAAGTTTCCCTTGTTTTTCTCCCTTCTTTTAGTTTCTTCATCACTGAAGTTGTTTGCAGTACTATGGATCATTGTGGAACACTGTCGATATCTATGTAAGTTCTTGATGCAGTATTGACCTTCTATTAGGGGTAAAGGCAAATAGGTTGACATTTAGATGTAGTTTTGGTCTTCATAAATAGACAGAAATACGTGATATTTTTCCATGGCAACATCTTATTCATAGGCACCTCATSCTTATTGATGGCTGAGAAGATTGCATATAGTGCAGGGACTACCATCAATCTGTTTTATTTGCTCTCTTGCCAAGATACTTACTGTGTTTATTTGTTCTGTTTACTTATCTTGTGGACTGAGTTGGTTCAGCAAAAGGAAAGCACCAGACTTGAATTCTTGACAAGAGCATGGAGAGTGGACTAGGAGTAAATAGAAAAAATCATTGATTCTTGTCCATACAAATTGGAGCCGAACATTGTGGGACCTGTGGAGACTGTAATTTGATGGACTGTTGCATAACTTAACTCGCATCAAGTTAGAACTTATACAGTTTGAAATAGGACGGCGTGTGTACTTGTTTGAAATGTTTCCGAAGTCTAAGTGTATAAGGTTGACATCAGTGTAGTTAAGTCTGAATATTGACATGCTCACTTTATCTGCATTTCTTTCTACTTTTTCATACTTCAAATTTCCCTGTTTTTATCCATTCATCATTTCTGTGCAGCCAATTGATGTTGGAAAATATTAACTTGTTTTATTATTGAAAGTGGAAATTGATTAATGTWCCCTTTCTAGAAAAATAGAAAGAAAGGATATCAAACAGATTATACTACAAGAAATATAGCATGACCAGTAATTCTGTTTTTACATTTTCTTTTTTGTCCCAAGACCAAAAGGATTTCTTGACTCCTGACAAATTTGTGTGTGCTATGTTATTGCCTTTAATCTTTCTGGACCTTCTATATGGATGTATTGATTATTTTTGGATGCCTGACCCCTCTTCTGCAATATGTAGGCTTGGAATCCTCATGCTAATGAAGAAGGATTTGCCCCCTCTGCTGTTGAAATTCTACGAATAATTGACGAAACCTTGGATGCATTCTTTCAGCTGCCAATACCAATGCATCCTGCCCTTCTTCCTGACTTGATGAGTGGCCTCGACAAATGCCTTCAGCATTATGTGACCAAGGCAAAATCTGGCTGTGGTAATTATTGCAGATTTATACACTTTTTTTAGCATATTCTTTTCGAATTCCCTTTAAATGTTCATAATGCTGTCATGTATAGGATCAAGGAACACATATATCCCGACCATGCCGGCTTTAACAAGATGTACAACTGAAACAAAATTTTTTAAGAAGAAGGATAAGTCAGTGTCACAGAAAAGGAATTCACAGGTTGCTACGGTGAATGGGGATGTTTCTTTTGGTGTACCTCAGCTTTGTGTAAGGATAAACACTTTTCAGAGGATTAGGATAGAGTTGGAAATTCTGGAAAAGAGAATTATTACACTCCTACGTAACTCAGAATCTGCACATACGGAAGATTTCTCAAATGGGTTGGCCAAAAGGTTTGAGCTAACACCGGCTGCTTGTGTTGAGGGGATCCAGCAACTCTGCGAGGTAGTGGCTTACAAAATTGTCTTCCATGATTTGAGTCATGTCTTATGGAACGGTTTGTATGTTGGGGAACCAGCATCCTCTAGGATTGAACCTTTTCTTCAGGAGCTCGAGKAGAAGCTTACAGTTGTAGCAGACACCGTTCATGATAGAGTTCGTACACGCCTAGTTGCTGATATAATGAGAGCTTCCCTTGATGGCTTCCTGTTGGTTTTGCTTGCTGGAGGGCCTTCACGTGCTTTCTCTAGGCAGGATTCGCAGTTAATAGAAGATGATTTCAAGTCTCTTAAAGATCTATTCTGGGCCAATGGCGATGGATTGCCAACTGATGTGATAAATAAGTTTTCTACTACAGTGAGGGATGTCCTTCCGCTTTTCAGGACAGATACAGAGAGCCTCATTGAGCGGTTCAGGCGGTTGACTCTGGAAACATATGGCACCTCAGCAAAATCTAGACTTCCCCTGCCTCCAACCTCAGGGCAATGGAACCCAACTGAACCAAACACTCTTCTGCGTGTTTTGTGTTATCGGAATGATGATGCAGCCTCAAAGTTCCTTAAAAAGACCTATAACTTTCCCAAAAAATTGTAGGGAAACCTCGTATAGTAAACTTTAAGGGGAGCCATTATTAATGAAGGTGGTTCGACAGAACACTTCTGTACTTGGGCTTGTCTTGAGTTTATTGAGAAGGATGCATATGACATTCTTCGGAGTCGCCTAGCAAAATGGAACTTCTGATTTCAGAGTGCCTTAGAAGGCAGCATCTGTTGTATAGAGAACTCCATTGCCTGCCAAATAGAAGGGTCTGAATTTCTCAGAGCATCTAAAGATCGGCTCCAAATTGGTAGGGGAGCTACTTAGTCCTTGCATTATTTGTAGATTATAGGATAAAGTTCTATTCTTTCCGTGGCTGCTGCTTTATAATTATTCATTTGATTGACATATTATTTGTCCTCGTTTATATTCATTTGTTGGTTGTCTTTTGTTTTGATCATTAGTAATGTAGATATGGTGTTTGGCTCCCCTCTTGGCAGAAAATATAGTAATTGATATTGAAGTAGTTCTTCTGTTCTATTGCCTCTTGTTGTTATGTCTTCTTGCCTTTATTTTATCCTTGGATTAAAGTATTCATTAACATCTCGATCAAAGTGTTCATTAATATCTCCAAAGGGATAGTGGGAATTCTGCGAAAAACCAAGTTGAGTATTTGAACTATTCTGAATTCTTACACTGGTGGCCAGAGGAAAACAATAACAGGTTTTTATGAAATATTGGCTACCTATAAGATCCRATTGGATTCTCAGACACTGAATTTCATCAATTTGAGGAACCAAGAAAATCATTCTAACAAATTCAACATATACACTTTACACATCCACTAAACTATTTAAAGAGGTAAAACGAAAATCATTCAAAATGTTACAAAGGCATCTGGTAAATCGTCAAAAGATTGAAAGGAAAACTGCTATCTGAAAGCCGATGCCAGAAACCATCAAATAAGCTGCTGTTACTGAAAGCTGGTTATGATCAAAACACATTCTTCACTCCAGGCAGGCACGTTCCTTTCGAACACATCTCCTTCCCTCGCCAGGCTGCAATATGTGGACGCACAACTCACATCCAAAGATACCAAGAACAAATAACAAGAGACATGGTCAAGTGTGAACTTTTAGTGCATACAGATAACTCCAGGTGCCACACAATTACAACAGTTGGATGTAAGCAAGGTGGTGGCATTATTCATCAAGAATTGCACGCCCTAGATTTGTGGCAAGAGCTAATCTGACGGAAGCCAAAGCTTCAAGAGGCAAGTCAGCATCAACAAAATCTGGTCGCAATCTTGCCATTGACAACTCTTGCAGTTTGTTTAACAGCAAGTTAGACTCTGAAACATTCAGCAACGGATGCTCTGGCCAGCTGAATAATTGCAACTGCATAACAACACAYAACCAGATTAAATAATGACCCCTTAGAAGTGTGCAATTGTGCAAACTCACTACTTATGACATAACTAAACTATTTAAATAAAAATAGAATGGAAATCATGTGCAAAAAGAAAACAAGTGGTACAGCAGCATCCCAGCTATGAATCGCATATGTTGAATGAGCGTTCTACTACTAATTACAAGGTAGTACAGCAAAATTTTATACCCTAACTACAAAAGTAATGCATAAAAGAACTACGACTTGGATATGAAAAGGCCTTCATCCACCATGAATTGCAAGCCCAATAAAAACAGAATGCACAGAGGAGCTGCTCACCGAGTCATACAGTATTGGCAACCAGAAGCGTTGAGGTGTAGAAGGGCTCTTCATAAGCTGCAGGCAGAAAAATCAAAATTATCAAAATGTACTCTTTTTGGCAAGTGCTTTTTTTGTTTATTTTTTTTCTTTTATTTTTTTGGTGAAGCTCCTACAAAACCACTTCAGAAGGGCGAATCATTCTTAGTTCTTTCACAAAATTTTATTAGAAATGTAATTTATGGTTATAATTTACTAAATTCTGGAAAACTAGGATCTAAAAAGGATAGTATTTCTCTATTTTATGAAGCATACTGATATAAGGGCTTCAGCAGCTTTCTGTGCGGCATCAGCAGTCATTCCACTGTATGCCTGATGAAGAGATCGCCTAAAGTCCCTGTACCTGCCAACCAAGAGTTCAGAATAGAATCAATTTGGAAATGATTATTGGTAATTCAGTTTGTAGCTTTAGTTGGATGATTGAAACACAGAGACCAAGGAGTACATACTTGTTCAAAAAGTCAAGGCCTCCAGATGTCCCTGACTCAGATCCCAGCAACTCAAGAAGTCCTTCCCATTGCTGGAGAGGAATTAAAAAAAAGAAGTACAAAGGTCAATGTTCTAGAGCAACTTAAAATATAGTTTTTCTTTGTTACAATTGAGAGCACAAAGTACATTATTTATGCAAATTAAGGCTGGCTCCAACCATAAGCCACAGCAAAATTTAACAACCGGTAGTTTTATACAGCCTTATGTCAGCTTGAGTTGAACTTTTAGCTCCAAGACAATGCTATATTTAAGAACAMAATCATACTAATGAGAAATCACTACAATCATGYGATTATGTAATTAATATTTACCTTGAAACTTTCATCAGATACCGACTTTCCAACAAAATCAAACAACTGCTTAGCAATTTTACTTAATCGAACTCCATCCCCAGCTTGCTGAAGCCAGAAGACTCCTGAACCTTTCTTTCCATGTTTCCAATCATGCACTCCAGCAATCTGTTTAATGAAACAGCAAATTTTCAACTATACTCAAGTTCAACCTAAAGCTACAGATGGAGCATTTCTTCTGTGTGCTTGTTCATGCTGTGTAAATTAATACCTATTTGCAGAAAGCATACCTTCATTATGTTTGTACAAACAGTGTCAAGTTCATAAAGGCGGCATATCTCTATACTCTGCTCAAAAATAGAAGACAGTTTGTTATTCAATTGTTGATCGTGTATTGCCTAGTTATTAAATTGGAATAAATTCAAAGACAGAGCAAGGATTCAATTATACAAGGATTAGGTCAATAACCTTCAGCAATATTTGATCATGTTGAACAGGTTGCTTGCAGAGTATAGTTTCCAACAAGCCCATTCCTTGCTTCATACATGAAGACAGATATATTGATGCAATCTGAGAGAAAATGAATACCAAAATCATGAAAAATAATTAAAAAAAAATGATAGCAGCTGATAGATGAAAATGAAAAACAAGAAAAMATCAAATACATGAACAGGTCTACAATGCAAAGCCTGAAGAAGACAATAGGACATCTTACAGCTACCACTATTAAATTCTCAAATTGTTGCAAATTTACAAACAAATCTTCAATATTTTCACAAACATTACCATTATCCAATTTAATTATTATTCTTTTTTTAACTATATTTATTAAATATAGAAACTATAACAATCGGATGAACACAGCTCAGGAAGTGTATTCGACATGAGTAGTTTACTTATGTGAACATGGATTCCGCACTTGTAGATTATCTAATCCAGTTCAATCCAGTGTACYTAACAGAAGGGTAAACTTATTAATCAGAGAAAAGTATGTGAATTCATTATTAGAATTTTCTTACAAAAGAATCTTGCTAAAACACATTAGAATTGTTTGAAATAAAAAGCAGGAGGAGGGGCTTCAAAGATATTCTGGAGGTAGACAATAGTAGTTCTTTCTTCGGCAATTTGTTTCCAGTGTCTGCCCTACTGCACCAATATGCATGCCAAGGAAACAAGGCTGAAGCTTGTAACATGAAATCTTTTGGTTGCTAGATAGTTTCATAGAGAAAAGACCAACAGTCCATGAAAAAGTTTGTTAAGGAAGCATGTCTTCTTTTCAAACTTACTTGCCAAGTGAAGGCATGAGAAGATAGAACTTGAGCATAGACAAGTCGATTGAGCTCTTCAATGCAGATTCCCCCCAATTTCGGCCGTTCTTCATGTAAAAGAATTTCTCCTTGAATGCTCCCCTCTGTCAACAACTCTGCAGCATGTGTCCCCATCCTAGGAAAGGAGAGGTAAAATATGGAAGGAGTGAGAAAAATTAAGAATAACTACATGCATCATTCTCATCTTTTAATCTCGCCTGCTGCATGAGAATTAAAAATTCCAAATGCTATCTGAAGCCAACCAATAGATGCAATAGCTAGCAAGGGAGATAGCTCAACATCTTAAACTCACAAGACACTATATACATTAGCATTTACAGGAGAAGGATTGAAAAATTCTGGAATAATTTGAAAGCAGGAACATATGGCTTTTAGTTAATAATGTAAAGATGCTGGAAGCATTTGCAAAGCAGGAATATATGGTTTTTAGTTACACAAGCAACACCACTTAAGCAGAATAGTTGAGTGGAAATTATGGAAGTTTCTTATGCTCTCTATAATTTTTGAATTAATTAGCTACAAGGAACCAATATATTCCGTGATGATCACATCAAGCTAAAAATGGAGGAGCTGCAATCGGATGGGAGCTGCAAGCTCAGGAGATCATTTTGGATGAATAAAGTATGAAAGGCTAATTCCACAATCAGTTCTAGTTTAATAGTGGTGACTTTGAAAAATAACACTATGTTATCGGTCTATTAGACTGATAAGAGATGGAACAACTTCAAACTCTCTCTGAACTTCAAAGAAGACTATGATGCATCACGCACTGTGTTCTTCACTGATGGTCTTTATTTTTAAGCTGCTTAAAAAAAAAAGTGATTCTGGATAAACAGTTTTCTTTTGGCATTAATTGTAAATAATAATTAGCGTAAAGGGCATTTTTTGTCAAAAAAGAAGTAGAACCGCATAAGCATTTCTGCATAAGTATCACAGCCCATGCTTTTTCAAAAGTGCTTATTTCAGCTGTTTTTAAGCCATAAGCTGGGCTAAAAAGCAAAGAGAACATGTAGAAAATAGCTTTTTTTTAAGCAATAAGTTAAAAGCAGCAGTAGCTTTTAAGCAATTCAGAACAGGGCTAAGTACAATACAAGCGGAAGGAATTTAAGAAGCGGGGAGAAGAAAAAACCTCAAGGAAACAAAAAGGAACATCTCACCAGGGGCCCAATGATCTTGAGCATTCAGCTAAGACAACCTGAACCGTTCAGTAAACCAAATTAATCAATACTCAGATGAAGCTCACACTTCCAAACAATGTCCGAATATATGAGTATGCAGCTTACCTCAGAATTTTCGCCAAGAATTCCAATTAGAAGTTCCATCAACTTATGATGAACAGAAACTGGCTTTATCTGCATGCATTTCTGAGCTAAGTTGTACATGCTTTCTAAGCCCTGTAGCATAACAAAATGATCAAATGCCTACTCAACCCATTCAAGAATTTTAATCCCTCTCTCTTCCTCTGGGTTAGAGTGTGTGCTTGTGTATTTGTGTCTATCCCTCTCTATGGTTACTTGCTGCAGTTACAGTGATTACCACATGGGGCTGAATTGACTGAAGATGGTAACAAACAACACAATTGAAAACTAACCACGGTGAAAGGTCTGATGTACAAAAAGTGAGCAATAAAGAGCTCAAGCCAATGAAATGTTGCATTGGAGAGACTTGTAGAATTTCCCAGCATGATTTGAAGTATATTTTTCAGCCCATCCCTTGTTTGATGGTGCTCACACTGAAGCCAAAAGGCACTACAATCCAGCTTCGTAATTTGAGCTCGCCACTTCTCCCAAGCCTAGCAGAGAAAATACATTAATTCTATATTAGGGAGCTTGATCTTAGACATAAAAAATGTAAAACGATCCAAATTACCTTCATAAAGTCAGGCTTGCTCTTATAACATTCACCTAATTTTTCTGCTTCTAGATGTGGTCTCATGCGAGGCATTTTTGATATTACCACAGCCACGGCTTCTACCAGTCCATTCTCAGTCTGTTACAGAAAAAAACAAGGCATGTCAACAGATGTTCAGAATAACAAAGCTCTATTCCGGCTCCTTAAGAGTATATACATTGATAACTCACTTCTGAAAAGGTACACAAAAGTGGAATATTAGGCACAGACACCAAGCACTTAAATAAAAGTTTCAGAAACACCTTCTGTATACAATTGGAGATCTCAGGACCATTACAAATACCACAGAAATCAAACATTAAAGTCATAGATCTCAATCTCTCTCTCTCTCTCTTCTTGCACTCTCCCCCATCAGCAATCATCTCCCCCAACCCCCCCCAAAAAAAAAAAAAAAATTGAAAAGGTGAATAAGGATCTGCACACACAAGAAAACATGCAGATAACCCAGACACAAAAATTAGGCCTTTCAGTTCTTACTTAAGTAACTTAAACTTGAAGAAAAATTAGTTTAATTTAATTTCTCTATTATGGATAAGTATATTCTTTCCCTTTTACTTATCTCCTGTTCAACCTTTTTTTCCTTTTCTATTTTCAATAAATATCGGAATGATCTTTTCCTTTTACTTATTTATTTAAGGATTTAACTTATSAGAATAATTGAAGAGATAGTTTGCAACATATCATGATGAGGTAAGGTAATTAGGAGGGGTGGGAGGCGGGGCTTCTGCTAGCTCAGTAAATGACAAGATCGCACCTGAGAAATTGTAATTACGTACTGATGAAATGAATGGTTTCTCTTATGCATATGATTCCATGACTGTAKTGCTTTGCTCTCACATATGGAATGAGAAATGCTTTGAGATATAAAGCGAGAGATAAATATTCCAATTGCACAGACAACCTTTGGAGAGAGAAAAATTAGCAAAAAGTGGTCCCATAGAATGTGTAACAAATCCAAGCAGCATATACTGTAAGATGAAGTTAGTCCTAGAGTAAGATCCTTCCCTTACCTCGCGACTCCCAAGCTGATCAAACTGATAAGATCCATGCAAACGTAACAATTTTACCTGCAGGTAGATGAARAATGGCYAAATCCTATATCCATCAACACAGCACATTTCTATSAAGAATTAGATATAGAAGKCCCAATAAATACGCCTAAGAAAGCATACCACAATGTCTAGCCAGCCAATTGCCAATGCTGATGAGATTGCTTCCCAGTACTTAGGGTCATCTTCAACTGCCTGAGAAGTATCACATGGATTAGCCCAATGAAATATACAATATATGGCAATAAGGAATCTCAGAATAATGACCAAAACAATATTTTTGGTGAACATAGCCAGCAATTAACTTCATAAGCCCATAGCTTGAAAGATTGACATAGGCTGCAAAGCTAGTTTATTTTGAATTCATAACATGCAGAAGAAAGAAAAGGCTGGCTAGATATCTCAAAACTTTAAACAATTCCCACCACATCAACTAACTGTCCAGTCCTTGAAGGTATGGGAAAGGGACAACATCCATACATATAGGCCTATTCACTCAATCTGGAAGGAAAGAAAATAATMTCCAGTTGCTCCCATCAAATCTCACCAAAGAAAATAGAGTGAATGTGCTAATGTTTCTTCCAGAGGAGGAATTTTACTATTTGGTCACCTTCCTCATCTGCAAAACTAAACATCATATATGACTAGGGGGGCCAACAAAAACAGCTCCGTTTCCAAACATCAAAATGGGACATCATCTCTTATATTACATCTGTGTTCGAACAGGTACAAATCCTTACCATTACAAAACCCTCCCATTCCTCCCCCCCACACAAACCCTGCCCCAAAAAAAAAGAGAGAGAACTTCCTTGGTATTATACTTGATATTTTAAGGGAAAAAAGTACATGTTCATATGTTAAACCAACAAATCTAAAAATAAGAAAACAATGATAATAATGGTCTCATTTGGATTCACAAAAAAATTTCTAGTGTTAAAAACTGTTTTCTTACTGAACTCTTTTTTGCTAAGAAGAGTGTTTTAAGTCTAAAGAAAAATCGGAATTGCATTCGGATTGGATAATGTAGGCTAAAAAGCTTTAAAGGAAATTTTCCTACTTATTGTCACCAATAAGGTTACCAAAACATCCACCTTGACCACAAAATTTCCAAAACCCCCAATTGAACCTAGCTATTTCAACTCCCATCACCTTCATTAGAACCAACACTGGTCACCCTCCAGCAGTGAATAATTATTTTGGCTGTTCTTCTATTAGAGTTAAAGAAACTATCTTGTTCTGATTGGCTTCTTCATTTCTGAAGAAAACAGAGGTTCTCAGCATATGCAGTTCCAGATTAATGGCGCCAAGAAATCTCATACTGAAGTTTTAAATTGGGGGAAGAAAAGATCCTGATATTAATGGGTTGCACTGGTCCGACCCAGATGACCCAAGTCGACATAAGTGCCAGTTATCTATCACTCAGCACCTCCTTCTGCTTAAGGAGGTGGCCAACAGTAGGAAAGCTTCAAAGGCATGAGATCTCACATGCTCAAGGAGGTCGCAAACATAAAGAGAGAGAGAGTAAGTCAGGGTGAGGAAAGCAGGTATAAGATAGGAGAACAAAATAAAAAYAGAAGAAGAAGAAGCAGGCAGCACTAGGTGAGGTAGACAGCTGCAAGACAAGTGCACTGGCTCAGCAAGCAAGCAGAGAGAGAGAGAGAGAGAGACTTAAGTGCAGAGGCAGTGACAGAGAATAAACTATTTTAGTAGATTATGGGATTCGATGCTGCAAAGAAGTCACGCGTGAAAGTAGAAAGTGAAAACAGCTTGGAGATCTTTTCCATTTTAGCTATTACAATTTCTGACACTTTTACCAATTCAAAAAATGAAATCTCATGTCCAAATTAGTTTTCACCCCATAGCTTAATTTTTAAAAACAAAATGCTGCTCTTAAGAGCCAAACCAACTGGATCCAATATCACCACAAGGCAATTGCAGTTAGTCAAACATTGAATGCCCATGAAATGGTTACAACAAAAGAATACCAATCTTGGTTGTCTTCCATGAACAAGTTCTTAGAATTCTTTTCCAGAAAAGAAGCAGAGGAGGAGAGCTGCAGTTCTACAAATATGCAAGGACCAAACCCTACCAGAAACCCCAAATGTAAAAATAATAATAATAACCAGGGAAGAAAGAGAAAATTGTATAACTCCTATATAATATTTCTCAAATAGTCATGATCCAGTTACGAGGAAAAAACACCAAGGAGACCAGGATCTGTAAGCAGGGTAATAGCTCTTCTACCAACATATTCTCCATGGACAACCAAAGATCTCGAATGGTTAAAATTGTTTAGGTCTTCTGAAATCATATTCTGATTCGCAGTGTGCATCTTGCTAACCCTCAAGCTGAAGGATGCATTCTCCACATCCTTTAAGTTGCAAGACTTGGGTTGGGAGGATGTTAGCATTTTTTTTAGCATTGCCCACTATTGAATTACTCCCTCAATTTCCAAATTCATTGCTAAACAATGAATCACCTCAAACCCTATGCTGAGTAAACCAAGAACATGCAAAGGGGAGATTACACAGGAAAGGAAGCAAAAAGAACCTTTTTCTTTATTATTTCTTACTTAGTCAATTATCTTGAACATCTCAATCCATATCAGCAAGTTACACAAAGAGGGAAAATGCTATTAACAGATCACCATATTGTCCCCACCTCTTCTCCCTATTGGAAAAAGATAAATTCTACCTGAATGCCAGCTTGGTGTTCCTAATAAGCTCACCAAATTCTTCGACAAACAGAACTTACAATCATTACTGAAGCAGCATGGACTAGAACAGAAATATTATGGGCCTGAATCAAGGTCTTCTAAATTGCAATTCAAACCAGGCTACCCTAACCTGCACTGTGATCAGTTCCATTTGCAAATCCACAAGTTTGGAATGGACAGTCAGCTGCGTCCCAGAGAAGAGGCAATCATAGTCCTGAAACAAAACCCATCATAATGCTAAAGTCAATAGAAACTTATCTCATCGAGAATAAACAGAAAATCCAAAATTATTGCATATAAAGCTCCTTACAGCCAACCAATCAACGAGCCGTTCAGGGATCCAAGCCTCAGATTGCTTGTCTGCATAAAATATTTCCATCATCTCCCAGGCAGCTCTCAAAGCAGTCGGCTTTTTGACATCCTAAAATTAATAATAGAAAAAAAAAACCCAATTGGACCAGTAACTTACAAGTGAAATGCAACTACAAATTCACTATCCTACTAAAGAAAAATGTTCACCTTTAGCACTGCCCTAGAGTCTTCAATGGCCGGACTAGGAGATGGGTTTGGATCACCAAGGAGATATTTTATCTCCTTACTATACTCCATAACGTATTGCCACCTGAAAAATGACTATTAGATGTAGTTGGGAACTGATCACTTCCATAACATGTATAAGAATTTAAAACATCACAATTAAGAAAAAAAGCATAAATTTATAGAACATCATTGAACGAATTTTAAAGGGGAAAAAAAATCTCTCTGTGCGTGTGAAGCTCAAATTATCTTCTTTTCTTATAATTTTGGTTTACCACTCTGTGTTGTCCAAAGATGACATTTTCGACAAGGCAGAAAACGAATTCTTCCGGCTCTGAAGAAGAGCAAACGGAGTCACCGAACCGTATGCAATCCTCCTCCATTGCGCGTCGTCGATTTCGCCATCGCCGTTATTACTCAGCTTTACCTCCACCACTCTGCCGCCGGAATTTTCGTCGCCGTCTGCCCACKGCTGAGATTGGCGAAGTACGGTGACGCGGAGAGTGTTGCCACGCGCCCATGAAATCGAGAGCCGAGAGATTGGGGGTTTAAGGCCGTGGTGCACAGGGTAAGRAATCGGTTGTGGGTTCTGGGACAACGGAATTATAGAAGTAGTTGGGTCGCCGGACTCTGATGTTACTCCGGGCATTTRGCCGGAGAGTCGCCKGAATATAACTTAACGGCCTTCTTGGTTTCTAGGGTATTGGAGGGGTTTTTGTCTGTTCAAAATGTCGAGGAGAAGACTTCTCGCAATACATAAAGTACTACTAGCCAATGCATGAATATTTCATGGAATTCGATAATTTCAATATTCAGAAATTAGCCTGCTATAATGATTTATAAATATAATCTCTCTCGACCTTTATTTTTATTTATTTATGATTCTCTTAATTATTTATTATATATTTATTTTTGTGCTTACCTTCTATGGCATGTGACAACATATTCAACGTTAAAAAATGTCAAATACCTCACACTAAGGATTAAGGTAAAAAAAAAAATTTTTTTGTTGACATTTATTTTTCATTTTTTCTTTTCATTCTCCTCCTTCCTTCTTCTCCATACAATCTCACAGTGTAACCGAGAGTTGTAGTGACAAACCCCGTCCTTACATCTGTCAACCCGGAAAAGGCAGCAAGCGATTTTGCATATGGAAAGCGGGGACATAGACCGCACATTCTGAGTAATCTTTGGTTTCATATTACTGCGCAAAATGTAGTGTGACCATTGAGCCGTGGCTAATAGTTCATCTGTATTGAGATTCGAAAGGAGAAATCCGTACTTGGCAAAAGTTGTTCAGAATGATCAAATTAGAGAAAATGCCATTTTAATTCACCATTAAAAGAGATTGCGGTTTGTTGCCAAGATACTCATAATCAGAAATACTACAGGCAACCCACAAGTGATGAGGGTTGTCCAGTTTTTTACATAAACTTCTGTATTGAAAACGAGAAAGATCATGAACAACATCTGTTGTAAAAATTCAATTTTTCCTGTAAATATTCTAGGAAAAAGACCATGATATTTATGGGATTTGCAGGAAAAAGAAACAATGGATAAAGACATCCAATTTTATGAGATTTGCTCTATGTATTGGACACTGCATTCTTCTTTCTATACATCCCAGAACAATTTTCAATAGAAAGAAACAAATGAGAAAGACCATGAACAACATATTGATCCTAAGGACGAAGGAGAAATATACTACTCCAAAAGTATGGGACCTAGCTAGATTGCTAAAGCTTCTGGGCTAGATATGATGTTAGATTGTGGGCATAGAGATCTACAGGTTTTTTTTCTCAAAAAGGGTGTCCTTTTAGAAAGGACGCCTATAATTAAAGARATTGTTCAAACAGTGATAACAATGGACCAATCGCATTCAGTGAATGCCTTAGGCCCAAAATGTATCGCATACACTGAATGTGTCAGATTTCTGACACATTCTATAAATGCGATGCGCACTGRRGCATTAGTTAAATGTGACATAAATTATCATCACATTCTCGAAATGCGATTGGCTTATGCCATCGGAACTTTCAATATAAATCTAATATGTGTATATAGCAAAACTTGTAATGCCATCGGAATGTTATATCCACCACCTATAAAACATAACTTATGAACTTTTCAAAATTTATGCTATCTAAAATGCCATAACATAAGAATACAAGCAATATTAACTTTCCTACTTTCTAGGCAAAATCTCAGCATATACAAAATTAACGACTACAACAATGAATCACAAACAAATATACAAATTTTTCATCAATACATTGCCAAAATATAGATGAAATAAATCAAGAGAATAATATGTTATGTTGAATTAAACTTAAAGCAAGAGATAATGCTGTATAAGATAAAGATTTGAAGTGAAAAGATTATTTAAATGTTTATTTACATTACAACAACTCATAAACTATATCCATCTCCTGAATAATGATGCAAATCCAAATCTATTATTATTCTTACAATTCTACCTATTATGACCGAGTTGATGGTAGTTTGAACATCTAAAGGAAGAATTTGAACTGTGAAAATTCATTTCTCCCCGTATTCTGGTAGTACGTCGCCGTCCCAGATGATTACGACCCTTCATAAGTTTTTCATTATGTTTAAGGATGAAAGATTAAGCCTTCAAATTGACTCATTTCCAACCGGATAGGAATCACAACTGTATGTGTTTTTATAATTATTCTTGGAGTAGAATTCACTAAATAGATTTGCAGCATCTCGATCTCTTTTTCGACATACAACAAATACTTGGGAACATGATCTTTAGAATAAACTTCACTTCTAGCAATCACATATATTTTCGCTCTTGTTGACCGTTTAAACATGGTTACCTCTTCGACCTTGTCTCCATGGATGATGACACCAATAAATCAGCTTGTAAATTGTATTGGGTGACTGAGTGCATTCTTGGCGACCTCATCTTGGTGCAAGCAAAAGTAATCAATAAGTTTTCTAAGGCTRATCTCAACCAATACTTTTTGTGGAAGTGCARGTATTTTCTTCAAAATACTGTTCATAGATTCAGACAAGTTAGTTGTTAAAACTTTAAACTTGTGTCCCCCCTCATCCAATAAAGTCATTTGTCGAGAGGGATATTCATCAACCAATTATATAACGTTTAATCTCTTTTTCTTATCTTTTCCATATACATTTCAAACTTTGTACTTCTCGCCTGGTACATTAGCTTTTTCGTCATATTATTTTTGAAGTGATATTGAAATTGACACGGATATGATAGAGATAGAATCTATGGACAGCCTTTCTTGCCAATCTCGATTTTGTGCCACCATGCTCAGCCCTAATATCTATTCGAGATTAAACAGACAAATRTATCTTTGATCACATGGAAACGCAACAATTGTATAAATCACTCCTAGCTCTTTGTAGATTCTTTATCAACAATGACATAAGCCAGGGAAAAAAATATGATTGTTAGCATCCCATGAACTAATAATTAATAGCACATCAAGTTGAGCACCCCTCAAGTATGTTCCATCAATAGATATTACTGGCCCACAATAAGTAAATCCTAGAATTTGTAGCCTGAATATCTAGAAGATGAATTTAAAAATTTTCTCCTCCTCAGTACTGTCTCGATGATATTTCCACTTAACAATTGTACCGAAATTTATTTATGATAATGCTACAAAGTAGTGAGGAAGAATTGGGAATGTAGATATCCAAGAGCRAAACAATAACTCGATACTTTATTTTCTTGCATTCCATCAATTTTTGTAAAGTTTTTCTAGAATGAAACATCTTCGTCACCTTCTGCAGAATAACCTTGACATGCATTTCTAGATCATATATAATCAGAGGGGTAATTTATCGTGCAATGTACATGTTGTAATGATAAGTATAAGAATAAACATTAAACAATTTAAATTTGCAATTAAAAATGAAGTAAGAAATACACAATGAGTAATCATAAATAACTTACTGAGCAGTAAGATTCCCGTGGGCATTGTTCTGGACTCGAACAAGACATGTGTTTTCTGGCTATAATATAGTGATTTCCCATTGCCATGGGTAGATCTTTGCGTAGCTCTAATGTACTATAAATATGAATTTTTATCTGTTGAATTTTTACATGATGCCGTTCGCTCCTTACTTTTACTTCTATTGACCTTGTACTCACGACCCATTCTGATTGACCAACTAGTGACAGCCTCAATGACTTYCTTCTTATCCTCAAATCTCATGTGTAATTGAATGTCGGGATCAATACTTGACCATATATCATGACGGGTTCCGCTAACATCAACAAAATTATCTTSTTGTTCTTTCGAATCAATATTTTGAAATGCTCTAAGAGAAGTGTAATCGATAACACAAATCGATCTTCTATCACCAACAATTCCTCGTGATGTACAAGGCATGTGTGGACGTGTAGGAACTCTAACAACATCTTCATCACTATTACCTCCTTCTTCCACAYGCTCTATATCCTCAGGCTCGATAGGTAAATCATCCATGCCAGTTGTATCAGCACGCTTATCACAAACTGCATTGGTATTAATCTCGACATGGTTTCTACAATTTGTTTGTGCAACACATCTAGAATATCCTACACTGCTGCAATGGACGATCCCCGTTGACAATTTAGACCCATAGTTTCTGAAAATGCATTGCTCKTTGTTGATGAATTATATTGTGTTGGGTCATAATGACCAGACATGTGTGGATGCCAATAACTTGAAAGTAAGTATCACCTTCCGTTACTTGAGGAAACGTAATGCCTGGCTGTTGGTTCATTAGTAATGCTATATATGTGCCCATGACAAATCCTGATGAGTCATTATATTCCGCAATACTTGCTAAATTGGGCCCTGGTTCATCACCACTGCCATAAATGAGCCCCTCAAGTATATGCTGTTGGTCTCTCGATTGGGACAACGGATGTTTTTGATGCTACGACACATTTTTKGGCACGATTTTTTGTATTTCATTAAATTTAACAAGTAGTTGTATCTAATGTGATCGTGCTCTCTCGGGCACCCCCCTAACACTTGTAAGTCATTATCATCTGAAATAATGGAGGATTGGAAATGAACTTCTCTGTTATAAATTAACGGTATATGACAGATGAACTCAACATATATTTTTCTSGACTAAAATTTCATAAATTACAAACTTTCCTACACAACTCTATGTACGAAACTGGCCTTCGTATTGTCTAACTCTTTTGAATTGGTCCGTCAATTCAATGAGAACCTCTAGAATCATACCTCATCTCACAATCCCCATGCAAACATATTTTGAATGGTTGTTCGAAAGACATTGTATCAAATCTTATTAAAATTTCACAACATCAACTTGCCAAAATTTTAGAAWGTAAATTGTAAGGGAAAATGTATTAAAGTCAAAATATCTTATATTTTCACAATAAATCACAACATAAAACCCTAATTTCTCAACATGTAACCTTAAATAGTCACTTATTCAAGTAATCAAATTTAACCCAACATCATGAAGTAAAAAAATTCACAATGTGATTACAGTTCAAAATAATGTAAGGAAGGAATGAAAACTAARCAATATTATTTTCTCATATTTTAACAACCAAATTAGAAACAAATTATCATAATTTTTATTTAAACCCCAACATGACATGATAATTTTCTTAACATTTACCTTATATAATCACTTATTCAAGTAATCAAATTTAATCCAACATCATGAAGTCAAAAGTTCACAATGTAATTATAGTCCAAAATATGCAATGAAGTAAAGAAAACTAACAAATATTATTTTCTCATATTTTAACAACCAAATTAGAAACAAATTATCATAGTTTGTCCATAAACCCAACATTATAAAGTCAAAATCTCAGAATGTAATTTGTAAGAAAATAATGTATTCAATGAATGCAAATTAACCATTAATATTTTCATATATTTTCACAAATTACAATAAACCATACTTTCAATGCTTGGATCCCTTAAATTTGTAGCAAAATCTAGCCAAAACGTGGATGGATAGTGAAAAAATGTTGATGCTAATGTACTAGATGTTAAAATTTTGAAGATTTATGGTTGAATATAGAAATATTAGATTTTTTTGGAGTGTGTAGAGGAAAGTGAAATTTAGGTGAAATAAGAAAGAAAATGTGAACCTGGGTTAAAAAAKGCAGCAGACACATTTAAAATRGGCACGGGTTGATAAAGTCAYATCCAAAAGGACGTTGCATTCACTYAATGTTATGAAAAATAATGTCGCATTTGACAAATGCGATTCTGTTTGGCATCACATTTCACTGAATGCGAGACAATTGTTGATTTCTACCTACACAACATAAATTATAGTACAAGCCATCCTGCAATYAAGAAAAATATCTCAAAACAATATAAGTTACAATCATTCATCAATGAAAACCACCATTCAACGACAAGCATTCATCAAAWTAAGTTAATAAAAACTTTACTGACAACACAACAATGTCTAGTTACAAAAAAATATTTACATTAATGCCTGCGAGTTTTAGTACAAAAATAAATTTACAATGAAAACAATAGTCTAGTAAAAGTTTATATCAACATCCCAATGGTCATAAGCTGGTAGAGTGTAATGCTCGTCGACTCTACGAGCTCGAGAACATCTATAGAGAATCAATGCATCTAGATCGAAATTGACATCACCCTCATCAGCATCGCTGGTACAACGTCGTACATGTGTGATAATATTGCTAGATGAAGGCAATCTAGTCTGAACCCGGGTGATGCCCCATAATCAGTCTCTGTTGAAGGTCCTGGTGCATTTGGATATGTAGAAGGCCCCAATGCATCTAGATGTATAGATGGCTCAACTCCGACGTCTCCCTCGTAGAAGGTATAGGTGAGAAGGAGCGGAAATGCAGCAAAATTATCCTCGGGCTAGTGTTCGGGCAGATGCACACCATCAGCATCTTTTGGTTGCCCACCAATATTAGCCTCGAGCGTGGCAGGTTGTAGACGTGCACGTGGATGTCTACCACTGCGTTGTTGTCCAGGCTCACCCTGAGCATCAATCTTAGCCTGAGGACGAAGAGAAGTTTGAGAAAGTYGTGCTGTATTAACATCCTCCCTTCTATGGCAACRGAGAGATCCTAAGTGTAAAATTGTTCTTRTCATCTTRTCCTTAAGCATGGAAATGTCGACCAAGTGTGAATTTGGGTGTTGCATCGCTTGATCCACAATATCCAAACATTCRCGGAATGCCGATGCCTACACAATATGAAAGAACATAAACCACAATACAAATGAAACATATAATATAATTCTAATTAAAAAATTAACTTTATGAACAATAACATAACGCGTATCGCGTAATGTAACTGGGAACCAATGGATTGATAACCCTCGGATCTTGTGGTCTAATAATAGGATTTTCAATAAGCAATCATATTTGATTAGGTATACCATTCCATGTAATCTGGACGAGCCTCCTGTACCTGATCTGTTGACATCCCAATCATGACAGATCAAAAGGCCAGTTTCATCTCTCTTTGTATGGAGCGAGATGCGGCAATGTATGTAATGGCTGGGCACGAACTGAGRATAGAATAGGAAGATGCTCATAAACCACAACTATAAATACAAAATTTGAAAACAATGCCTTWGTTATTGAAATAATTTGTCAAAAGTAAATAAATGTATAAGTTAAAATCATTATCAATGTATAGTTTATCTGTATCAAGACCCATTCGCACCACATATCTCTTTAGCTGAACAAATGCAGCCAACACATAAAGATCTATACAATGGCCTAAAATACACCACTTTTCCCACCTTAACTGCTCCGTACCTATACAAATCTTCAAGTTGATACAGCAATCGAATCCCACGCGCTGCTTGTTCGATTTATCAGAGAATAATAAGCTGCCCCAAACAATAATATGATAATGGCCTCTAGCTCGATAGTCGACCTCCATTGATATGTGACATCGTCGCAGAAGTGGTGTCTCCAAATGTATTGCTATTGCCCCTTACCATCACTTTAATTGCCCCTTCAATATCACCGTGATGAGACCGAAAACGAAGTCTAGAAAGACAAATGTCCTCCCAACCTTGCACACTATTTGTAGCAAGGCCTCCAATGATAGGGTCACCATCAACCCTCAAACCCATAAGGACAACAATATCCTGCAGGGTCACTGTGGCCTCCCAAATTGATAGATGAAATGTGTGTGTCTCCGGTCGCCACCGATCAACCATAGCAGTGATCAGAGCATAATCAACGCTRAGATTTTCTAATCTACAAACTCTCTGAAAGCAGCTCCATCTATCACGTCTCTAACTCTGAGATCAGCCACACCATATGCTGACTAAAATCTACCTACTTGAGTCTTATACTGTAAAGCTCTAGACATAGACGGCTTTTTGCCGGTTTATATCAGGTTAGACCTATGTAGTCCTTGTCTAGATAGCAAGGACGCATCTAAAGGTCCTGGATGAATATTTATAGGAATTCATTCCATCTATTGATAAAATTACAAACATCTTATTAAATAAAAAAGTGCAAAATCTTCTATTTGAAAATAATAATTAAATGAGTATAAACAAACAAGTCTCTAATTTTATTTACAAATGATAAGCATTAATTCATATGATACCGGATAAAGTCCCTATATTAAATGACTTTAAACAATATTCAAGAAACTRTATACTATTCTCAAAGTCAAATAACTATATTATTCTCTCCTTTCGCAWTTAATAATTTATTTAAATTAACGCTATATTCGTGAACGTTCCGGTGARAGAAAATCTTATGAAGGGTCTAATTTCATATCAGAATTGAGTTAACCTTAAGCCCACTTTTGATGCTTCTATTTTTCRAGCTATTTTTCCAATCCCATTARTGCATTTGAGTAAACCAAGATTCAATGTTTAGACTAATCCCTTCTATCCAATTCTTGTAAATATTTGATGAATTCAACTTTTTCATTTCAATTTACAAACCAATTGACTAATGCARAGTGAGACTCTTACTCATCAAACAAAAAGTAAAGAGTCATTCTCCTAAATAGGGCCACCATGTTATTCTTCTAATCCAACTTCTGACATCAATAATTTGGCACCATTACTATTCATAATATCACAAGAAGATATAGCATAAGAAAAGAAATCAATGACCATTCTATCAAATCTTCTCCAAATATAACAAGTATCAGTCTACATTATCAAATAGCATAAAACAAGGTTTAAAGGGATTTTTATATTCAGCAACATTGATCAAATTGGACTTTTCAGTAAGATCGATAGAATAAAAAACATTTACCACTGTGTTATGTGCACATAGTTTAGTCACATTTCGGTGTCATTGTTTCCAACTGAGGAGGTGCAGGCGATGGAATATGTCCATGCCAAATATGTTTTCTTAGCATATGCAGCATATAAGGAAACTAGAACTCATGCAAACTGTCTCCAGTCACAACAGAGGGTAGAAAAAGGACGGTTTAGTATAAAGAAAATGATAAGTTTACGTTCTCGTTTTTCTATTCTATAAGCATCTTGCTACACATATGATAATTATTTTTCATCTCTCCATTTCTGTGGCTTATGAAAGGGTACTGCTTAATGGTCTCCAATTGATATACTACACAATTTATTGTGTGTCTCATCCAATTTGTAACTCTGGAAGAATGGCAACATCCCAGTGAAACATATCAAATTGATTTCTTAAAACTAAAGGAAGTTGTGGCAACAAATACCAGGGAATAGCAAGAGATGACAAGAAAAATCAAACTAGACAAATATCTGCAGAATTAATTTGGTGAGTATGATTGATATAATAGATATACGTACTGCAAATTTAGCGATTTGGGAACTTTCGGACCAACCGCCGGACAAGTTGTGACACGGCAGCAGTGACGGGGGTGACTGCCGGCGGAGCCGCTTCACGGGCGCTTCAAAAAAAAACGGTTTTATGTCCGTCCAGCTCGACTAAAAAATCGATCAAATGTCTTTTTAGTACCTCTTAACCTGATCAGAGACGTTCATGAAGACGGTATAATGAATAAATAAGCTCATTAATGAGAAGATTTTCTAAAACGACAGATACAGAATGTTTCTGAATTGTGGTTAAGAGCGTCTAAATGGAAACGAGATGACTTTGCTCTTTATACATATAGATAAAAACTATAACAATCTAGTCGG
>MEJB01000025.1:1836685-1849218 GCA_001752375.1 Rhazya stricta
GTAAATTCCATTCAAATGGGAAGACAAAATATTGGGTGCAACCCTTCTTCACAAAAAGCCACCCTGGTAGACATGCCCATCATGGTGGCTAACGGTGATGAAGTTTGCACCCAATATGCTCATTTGAGCAGGTCATCATGATGGACATGTCAATCACGGTTGCTTGCTGTGATGAAGCTTACACACAATATGCTCATCGCAGTAGACAACTGAATATGTATCCTCTGATTATCACATGTAATATTAGTTTGAAGCTTGTTTTAATCTTGGTAATTTTGTATGCAGTTTGCTTATTTTATATGTTGGTACTTGTCATTGTTGATACATTTACTATTGCAGAGTTGTGGCTTGTGTTTTATACTCTCTAATCAATTGTCTTTTTTTTTTTTTTTTTTTTTTTTTGCTCTTGTAGAGTTGCAGTGAAACTACCATTGTAGACTATGTTCCTCGTAGCATGAAACAGGACAAAACTGCACAGTTGCATACACACCTGATATTTTGAATTTTATGACTATAAATTGGTTAAGGAACTTCTTTTAAAGGATATGTTTTGCATCATTTGGGAATTTTTTTCAGTTGTAATTCAGAGATAATAATGTTGTTTTTCTCATTTGATGTGATTTTATTTTGTTAAAAAAGTTAAAAAAAATTAACTGTAAACCGAAAATTTCGATTTAAACCAAACCGAATTGAAATTTTATGTTCCTCTGTAATTCGATTTTAGGTATAATTTGCTTTTGGTTCAATTTTTAAAAAAATTGTAAAATTGAATTAACACTAAAATATTAAATCGAACACTGAACTGAAAACCGAACCCCCACCTAGTTTTTAAACTTTCATTATTTAGTACAATCTACCCAAACGCTAATTATATAACATGTATATCTGATCCAAGATCCTTAAAGTTTGCCTCTGTTGAGCAAATCATAATTCTCTSTTATTCATATATCCATTGATACTTGGTGTGTACCAAGTTGATTCATTAAGTTCTAATAGACAGACTCTTGTTCTTGAGGAGATTTGAAGAAGCTTTGCTGAAATAAGGTCAACAACAGGACTTTGATGGGATGCTAATCTCAAAAATCCTCAACAATTCATGAATGTCATGAGATTCGAATGGAATGAAGTTTCTTTATTTGAACGAATGATGTATATAAGATCTCGGGTAACTTGATTATTTAGTAGATTTATTTTGATTTTTGGACATGGTCTTATGAACGTAAGTTAAAAGAGATTTTTAATCTGAATCATATTAAATCATGTATTTTCTAATTTAAAAGATTGATTTTAATAATGAGTTAAGTAAGTAATCAACCTTAAATATTTGCTTCTTGACGATAGAAGCAATCTCTTTCTGAAGCAAAAATTGATTTTTTTTNTCAACCCCACCACCCTCTCCACCATCTAACTGGCCTCCTCCTGAAGTATCTGGAAGGAAGGTCTTCTGCAAGAATAGGAACTACCCTCAGTGCTACCGAATGGAGCAACGCTGTCCTAGTGCTTGTCCCAACCAATGTGAGGTTGATTGCGTTACCTGTAGCCCCGTTTGCAGTAAGTACCCTGTTATTTCTCCCTTCTTTTATAATTTGAATTTAAAACAGCGCTCAACATTTGTATCACTAATACATTGCTTCCAATGGATGAAATTAGAGTTAATAAGTGTAATTATTTTTCCAAAACAAATTAACTGACAAGGGTATATATTCTTGGACAGACTGCAACAAGCCAGGAGCTGTGTGCCAAGACCCACGATTCGTCGGTGCTGACGGAATTACCTTCTACTTCCATGGCAAGAAGGATCGCGACTTCTGTTTAGTTTCCGACTCTAATCTACATATTAATGCTCACTTCATCGGCAAGAGAAATGAGAACATGAAGAGAGACTTCACATGGGTCCAATCCCTCGGAATCCTTTTCGACAACAATCAAGTATTCGTTGGTGCCAAGAAGACCGGAACTTGGAACGATGCGGTCGACCGTCTAGACCTAGCCTTCAATGGACAACCTGTAGTCCTCTCTGAAGGTGAAGGAGCTAAATGGGAACCAACTACAGCACCGGGTGTCTCCATCACACGGTTGCGCGACACAAACGCTGTGGTAATTGAAGTGGAAGGCAACTTCCAAATTAAGGCTGTTGTGGTGCCAATCACAAAGAAGGATTCACAAATACACAAGTACGGAATCACCGAGGAGGATTGCTTTGCACATCTTGATTTGAGCTTTAAGTTCTACTCATTGACAGGTGCTGTCAATGGAGTTTTGGGCCAAACATATGCTAGCAGCTATGTCAGTAAGGTGAAGATGGGAATTGACATGCCAGTTTTGGGACATGAGAAGGAGTTTGCTTCTTCAGATCTGTTCTCAACAGATTGTGCCGTTGCTAGATTCAGTGGAACTGCTCTCACCTCCTCAAAGAACTCTGAATATGCAAACTTGAACTGTGTTAGCGGGCTTAATGGCCGTGGAGTAGTTTGCAAGAGATAAAACATCGGTTCCATTCTTTCTGAAATTGTGTCCATTGGGACCATTATTGGCATGTCATAATTGTAAAAATAAGGTCAGACCTAATAATGGTACTATGTGTAGCCAATTCAAATGTATGAATTTGAAAACTTGATTATGTTTATTATGTTTCAATGACTTTTAAGAAAAAATAGCTTTTGTTACCACTCAACAATTTARGACTAAATTGTTTTCAATTTTTTTTCTCTTTTACCTTATTCTATCAGTAAACTATTTTCAAATAATGATAAATGTTCATAAAATTATTTTTCACATAATTTTATTACTCATCTATTTTTGAGAACTTGAGTGACGGAATTCAATCTGACACGTATTTGTTATTTAGGAAAAACAATGTCAAATCAATTTAATATCTGAGTAAAAATTATACTGGTCTAATTTATAACTAAAACCTTATTTCCCATGAATTCCTCTCTTCTTCTATAAATTAGGGTTTTTTTTTTTCTTTTTATTATCATTTAGTATGTTCTGATTGGATATCTTCTGTCTCATTCTCTTTCTCTATATCTTTTGATTGCAGATGGAAATCATCGTCTTGGACATTATCAATGGAACCAGCTCGTCAGTTAAMTCGGCAAACAACACTGGAAGTCTTAGCAAATGTGGTCATGTAATCCCTTCCAGGCATATGGCCAAATCATTTTTCCAGAAGTGTTCGGTGTAAGCATACAAATAGACCACTTGATTTGTCCGTGGATTTGTGCACAAGAGGATGAATAATAATATGAGAAAATTATTCATGAATCTTTTAATTTATGAAGAGAGGCGTAAATTGAGCAAAACTTGTAGAATTTTATGAATGTAAAATCAGTTTTTCGATCACAAATACCTTCACAATATCTATATCTTTTGAATGATTTTGGTAAAGTGAACATAAATGATTAAGATTGTTAAATGATTTGGGTTCTACTTCAGTCCAATCCTTTCGGATCGGGTGACTCAATTTATACTCGACATATGAGCTTTATGGTGTAAAACTGAGTTGATTTTATGAAAATAACCTTCATAAAATATTCACATGCATGACACATGATTTTGGCCATCGAGTTTCATCGGACTCTGTCATTGAGTGGCTTAAATGCCAAGTTTTGCCGAATTCCGCTGCTAAATGACATAAATAAATACTTGAAAGATAATTGAGTGATAAAATAATATGAAAATAAAGTTTAAAAATATTTATCATTAATCGTAAATTGTTAAGTGGCAAAAAAAATAATTTTAAAACTTTTAATAATAGTTTCCCCAAATGAGGTACTTTCTTTCTTTTTTTTCTTTTTTGATCCGTACAATTTTCTTGTATATATGACCATAGACTTAGTCTATATGGTTTGTAGTATTCCAAAATCTAACTTAATTTGTTAGCATGTTACAAATTAAATAACTAATGCATTATAGATCTCTCGTTTTCCCGTTTTAAAACAATAATCTATTTTATTAAAATATCATAATTTAACAAAAATATTTTTAACTTATAAAATAATATCAATAGTAGTCATGTTTAATTTATTTAATTTAAAATATGAAAAGTTAGTAAAACAATTATTTACTTATAATATGTTTCATATTTCAATACAATTAACAAAAATAATATTCTTCAATAGATATAATAATTTTTATTGAAATACGTACAACTTARATTTATGAAAAATAACGAAAACAGTTGTTTTATTATCCCTTTGTAAAGGGAATTTTAGAATTTTGTTGTATTTTGTGAATATACTTTTCTAAAAATACTTCTAACTGTAAACATATATATAATGAAATTTTGAAATAAAAAATGTATAAAAATATATTGTTAGAGATATTACCCTTATAATGATTGTATTTATAATTATCACATAATCTCATTATAACTAAATGAATTATATATATCATTCAAAATAAATAAAAAGAAAAAACAATTAGTCATAATAACTATTTAATATTTTATACAGGGAAGGTAGTAAACGTACCGTCCTCAAAATGTGCAAAAAAAAGATGACATATTACAGTTCTAAGATAATTAAAAATCAACAAAGATAATTTTGTAAATAATTATAAAGAATAACACAATAACATAAAAAATTAAAATTCGTAACAAATATGAATACATCGTATTCAATCAAATGATGAGATATATTTTTTATTATTTTTCAATCTCTAATTACATATTTAAAATAAATTCACGTAATTTAAACGAGAGTGTAATACAAAATAACACGCAACCTATATTTTATCAAATTAGTAATAATAAATGTCTGAAGCCACATTGACACAGATATTCCATGCAGTTTTTTCCGAATGATGCAGCTGAAGACATATCAACATGGTTTCACTCTTCTCCAGGTAGTAATTTCATGAGATTTGGCTTCACTTAAGTTATCAGTCAAATATTATCGGACGATTATTGGAAATCAGGTACACCTCATAATATTATAAACACATTATGAGGCATACCCACCGGTGGACGCACAATGTAGCTCACAAATCCCAAAAAAATTTAAAAATAGTTTTTATAGCTAAATTTACATTTTTTTTATTCACTTAAAAGTATGAAAATAAATTTTATGATCAAGTCTCTACTAATTTGTGAATATGAATGGTCGGACTTGTACTTAAAATAATCATATTACCATCAAGTTCAATAACATAAAATTTTCATCAAATTAAAATATATTTTTTAATTAAAAAACATATTTGAAATGGTTGGGTTATGAGTATTTTGTATTCATCTCGGAATTTTTTAGATATGAATTGTAAAAATTTTGAATCTCTATGTTTTGATTATTTGTCGTGCTTTAATTGATCGATAGAAATTATGTAATAGGGAACGTAAATAAGAGAGCGTACTAAAAATTTATAATCTATATATTGATACAAATATTTTTTATAAGCTACTCTTCTTTAAAAAGTTTAGAATAAACAAATATGTTTTGGAGAAGCTACCCTAAAAGTGTTTTTCAGTGGCACTATTATTAGCTGCTTAAAATAAGATGCTTTTAATGCTTTTTTTAAATCAAAAGTTATTTTAATTATTCTAAATTTCCTTTTCACTGTCAATTTTAGATTTCAAAATAGCTTTTGCTTATTCAGGGTGATCAAAATAAAAATTGCCCAAAAGCTTTTGCTTATTGATGTTGCTAAAGATCAAGATGTTACATTAATTTTTAAAACAATTATTTTGAAAAGTACAACTTTTCAACTGCTTAAGAAAAGCTTCAACAATAGAAACCATACCTCAAATTTGAAAATTTGATATTTTTGAATTATGAATTAACCCTAAACTATGACTCAAAAATTTCTAATACATTCTATAGTACATAATATCTATTACACTAATTATGAATTAATATGCTTCACAGAGGGAGATTCTTGTTCAAAGCACTTCAAAACGTTTCTAGCTAATAAAAGTCATCTGGACGACCGGTTTCTGTATTATAAGGTCTAGATAGATGCTAAAAGCTGGAGAATGAATGAAGATTGCTGTGCCCAGATGGAGATGGCTATAATGAATGAAGATTGCTGTGCCCAGATGGAGATGGCTATCCCCTGAAAATCAATACTTGCATATTAGTCAGAGTTATATATAAGCAATATGAATCAATTAGTCAATGTTCTTAGATTAATCATTGAGAAGCAATTTGAACTTACCAGAAAAAGAGAAGAATCGTTTCATATTTTATAAATTGACTACTTATGGCATCTTTTGGTCATTTCCCAAGGGAAAACCATGTGGAAACTTCGATGCAGCATGAATTGAGGAACCCCATCCATTGGAGCAAATTTAAGGTCACAAGCTTCATAGTCAATTTATCTCCTTCGCTTTCTGGGACCTATATATAAATGACAAAAAGGGGTCTTTGTACCCATTCTCAAAATCACAAATCATATAGAAATTAATATCAGTGGTTGTAGTCGCCAAAGCTTGTGTTTTGAAGCATGGCTAGATCGGCCGTGAAAGTGATCAGTTCTCTTGCATGCATGGTTCTCATTTTGGCAGTCTTAGCTGAGGGGCAGGCTAGAAGAGGTCCTAAACCTAAGCAGGTGAAATGCAAAGATAAGAGGTATCCCTCTTGTTACCATGTGAAACTATATTGTCCTGGTGCTTGTCTTCGTACATGTAAGGTCGATTGTGTTACTTGCCAACCTGTTTGCAATGCATCATTGCCACCTCCTCCAAAATATCCTTCTACCCCACCATCACCTCCAACTTACACTCCACCACAAACTTTGACGCCACCTCCGGTTTCAATTCCTCCACGCTCTCCGCCAACATTGACCCCTCCTCCAGTTTCAATTCTGCCACCATCTCCTCCAGCTTCAACCCCACCACCCTCTCCACCAACATTGACCCCTCCTCCGATTTCAATCCCTCCACCATCACCTCCAACTCACACTCCACCACCATCTCCTCCAACCGCTACTCTACCACCCTCTCCACCAACATGGACCCCTCCTCTGGTTTCAGTTCCACCGCCATCTCCCCCAGCTTCAACTCCACCACCCTCTCCACCATCTAACTTGCCTCCTGAAGTATCAGGGAAGAGAGTATACTGCAAGAATAAGAATTATCCCAAGTGCTACCGAATTGGAGCAACGTTGTCCTAGTGCTTGTCCAGATCAATGCGAGGTTAATTGTGTCACCTGTAGCCCTGTTTGCAGTAAGTTTCCTATTATTTCCCCTTTCTTTTGAAAGTTGAATCAGAGCAGTGTTTACCCAGAATCAAGTCATACTTACAATAATAATTTTCATCACTAATACTTTACCTTAGACTTGATTGCATGTAAACTCAAATATATTAATTATGTCGTATACTAGATTAATACTTCATATATTTCTAACAGATGAAGTTATTTGATATTCACAAATTAAATGACAAGGGTAAATCTTTCTACGCAGATTGCAACAGGCCAGGAGCTGTGTGCGAAGATCCACGATTCATCGACGCTGGTGGAATTACCTTCTACTTCCATGGCAAGAAGGATCGCGATTTCTGTATAGTTTTGGACTCTAATCTACACATTAATGCTCYCTTCATCGGAAGGAGAAACGAGAACATGAAGAGAGACTTTACATGGGTCCAATCCCTCGGAATCCTCGTCGATAACAATCAAATATTTGTTGGTGCCAAAAAGATTGGAAGATGGAACAGTGCAGTAGACCATCCAGACCTAGCCTTTAATGGACAACCCATCATCCTTTCTGAAGGTGAAGGTGCTAAATGGGAAACAATGACAGCACCTGGTGTCTCCTTTACACAGTCCTGCGACACCAACACGGTGGTGATTGAAGTGGAAGGCAACTTCCGGATTAAAGCTATTGTGGTGCCAATCACGCAAAAGGAGTCACAAATACACAACTATGGCATCACTGAGGAGGATTGCTTTGCACATCTTGATTTGAGTTTCAAGTTCTACTCTTTGACAGGTGCTGTCAATGGAGTTTTAGGCCAAACATATGCTAGCAATTATGTCAGTAGGGCGACGATGGGAGTTGACATGCCGGTTTTGGGAGGTGACAAGGAATTTYCTTCTTCGAGTCTGTTTTCAACAGATTGTGCTGTTGCTGGATTCAATGGAACTACTCTAACCTCTTCGACGAACTTCGAATATGCAAACTTGAGCTGTGTTAGCGAGCTTAATGGCCGTGGCGTGGTTTGCAAGCGATAAGTCATCGGTTCTATTCTTTTTTAATATTGTATCAACTAATGTTGGCATTTTATATGATCTTGTAAAAATAAGGCCATACCTAATAATGGTAGAATATCTGGCCAATTCAAATTGATGAATGTATGATTTTGGTTAAGATATCCCACAAGAGTAAGCAAAAAGTTATTATGTTTCTTAGGATGGAAGCGAAATTTGCCCACTCTTGAGCTCCTCCCTGCATTCCAAATTGATTGCTAAATAATCAATCACCTCAACCCCCATCCTGAGTAAACTAAGGACATGCAAAGGAGGGATAACGCAAAGAATGAAAGCAGACTTACTGCTTTAACTCGAAAGGGTCAGAGTCGTGCGGCATTTATTTATATTAAAACAATTTTGATTGCTTTCTGTCTCTGGTCATTGCTTCATGAAGATAATATTGCTTGCTTTTGTCTCCGGTCATTGCTTCATAAACTATCGTTTTAGTATTTYACTTGATTGTTGAATAAATTATCAAATTCAGATGAACAGGGTAGCATGGAAGAAGCAAGCTACACAATTATTATAGTCATAGAGAAGTCAAGTTTTACGTWTTCGTTTTCCCCCATAAATTTATTCTTAGTAAAAATTTATCAATTTTTCTATAAGAAGTACTTTGAGATTTCTAATGTAAAACTTTCTTCCTTTATATGAGAGTCCATCACCCCGCTCTCTAAAGCTTAAAATGGATTGCTTTTCACTCCTGATTTTAACTTTAAAATTTGTTGAAAAATCTGTTTTGAGAAAAGAAACCCTAGAGGTGCTTCTAAAAATAAATTTTTGTTTATTAATGTTATTAAAAAATAAAAATATGGATACCTCATCTTGTGTCTAATTGATAGAAACTTCATGGAAAAAGAGATGGCAATCGCCTCATATATATTACTTCTAGAAAAAAAATATTATCTTTTCTTTGAATGCAAATATTCTTGGAGATTTATATATTTGTTTTTGTGGAGGAAGATTTTACATAAAATCACATCAATTTACATTTGAGAAATATATCTAAGGTGCTTTTCACATTAAAAAAAAAATTAATTAGTTAAATCTCTACGGGGTCACCTTTTTTCTTTTTAATTTTAATTTAAGGATTTTTTTTTTTTTTTGGTGGAACTAATGCTGAAATTTCCATCTTGCATTGCAAAGGTATGCCATAGAACTTGCCATCATGATTGTGGGTTTCAGGGAGCCCAAAAAAATGGAAAATCTAAAATGCCCTTACAATTTTCAAAATATTCGCTAAAGAATCATCCAAATGATCATCATAATTTACCATATTATAGTAATTAAAGCTTAAAAATTCATAAAGCTCAATAAAATTTATGAAACTAAATAAACAATATAACGTCCTTAAAGATTCATCAATCATTCATGTCAATTCTTCTTGTAATGGATCTTTATATTGGCTTTCTCTTCAATTGATTTGATGATTTAATTTTTAGCGTTTTTGTTCCCTTCTTAATACCCACCACACTTGCAACTCGCTTTTGGACTGGCCGTCTCCATATACTTTACCTTCAAATGTAATTGATAAAAAAATCTCACATGTTATACCTGCTCATTTTATACATTATGAGTTAGGACTAGCCCATTAGAGCCGTAACTTATTGATATTTGAAGAGGATGGTATTTTCCTTTAGATCCCCATCCATCCTAATTTTCTGACAGTTTGACAATTATAGAGATTTTAACTTCAAAAATATTTCTAATTGTCCATAGTTTTCACATTTTTTCCCCCATAAATTTATTTCCTTATTAAAATTTATCTATTTTTTTCTACAAGAAGTGGTTTGAATATTTCTAATGTAAAATTTTCTTTTAAAACTTCTTTATCTCCTTCTCGCGGCTAAGCCAGCTCATAACGCGCCCAATCAACGGAGAGTCGACGGAATATACGTCAATACCGTTTGGAGGGCGCTACAGTTTTTTATGACATTAGAGAATCTCATAATGCCGATTCTTGTAACAAAAATTCTAGATACGATAGTCTCTTCTCAAGCAATAAAATTTATGGAGGCACGCAAAAATGTTAAACTGGATGACAATATAGGAAAAACACATTTGAAGTTCTAAAATTTTAAATGGTCAAAACTGTAGAAATTTAGATGGAGGGACGTAACGAAAAACCACTCTCAAATAGTGGTCTAACGCGCTCTCTGTACGCGCGTTCTCTCTCCGATTTTCAATATACCTATTGAAGGTAAGTATAATGGGGAGGCCAGTCAAAAGACGAGAGTTGCAAGTGTGGTATTAAGAGAGGAAAAAAGCAAATTAAATCACAAATCAATGAAGAAAAGGCAAATAAAAGACATACAAGAAAATTTTGAAACATGAATGATTGATGAATCTTTAAGAGAACGTTATATGTTATATATTATAGTTTCATATTTTATTGACCTTTATGAATTTTAAAGCTTTAATTACTATATAATACTCGGTAAATTCATGATGATCATTTATGGGATGATTACTTAGCGAATAATTATTGCGAAAATTGGTAAAAGGGCATTTTAATATTTACACATTTTTTTGGGCTCCCTGAAACCCCACAAATTACATGATAGGCAAGTTCTATGGCGAGCCATAACCTTTTGCAATGCAAGATGGAAATTTTCAGCATTAGTTCCAACCAAAAAAAAAAAAAAAATCACCTTAAATTCTAAAAAATCGTAAAAGCCAAACCAGGCTGCGCACCCGTCGCCGAGGGATTCTACCCTACCTTAATTTTTTTTTCCCTGCTCGCACTTCTCCATATTCTCAAATAGTAAATTGAATGTGATTCTCTCTCCTTCTTCCCTCCTCTCGCTCTTGCTTCACCGCTAATTCTTTTTCTCGATCTCTTCTGCCGCGCGATTGCCATCACTCTTTTTTCTGAATTTCATCCTTCGCCTCGCCCATACCATATTTTTATTTTTATAACACTCTCCCTCTCTTTTTTAGAAGCCACTCTAGGTTTCTCTCTCGCCTCTCTTTCGCAAACTTCTCTCCCCTCCTCGCTCGCGAGCCGCCTTTTCCCTCTCCCGGGCGTCTGCTCTCCTACTCCGGCCGAACTTTCCTCTCGCCTCCTCTTCTCTCCTCGACCACTCCGCATATTACTACACCGAATAAATTTATGCGGGGAAAACGACCTACGATCAATCTGACTTCTTCACTGCCTTCATCCTCCTCCTCTCCTCCTCTCTTTCACCTGTCTGATTTGATCTTTGCATAATATCTCTTCACCTCTCTCTCCCGATAGTATTTAATGAAGCAATGCCGAGACAAAAGCAGCATATTGATCTTCATGGAAGCCATGACAGAGACGAAAGCATCAAATTGATTTTAATATACAATAAATGCGCACGACTCATGACCCTTTCGAGTTAAAGCAGATAAGTCTGGCTTTCATTCTTTGCGTTATTCCCTCCTTTGCAATGTCTTTAGTTTACTATCAGGATGGGGGTGAGTGATTGATTATTTAGACAATCAGATTTTGGAATGCAGGGAGGAGCCTCAGAGTGGGCCAATTTTCGCTTCCATCCTAAGAAACATACATACTTTTTGCTTACTCTTGTGGGATTATCTAACCAAAATTCATACATTACATCATTTGAATTGCCAGAATATTCACCATTATTAGGTAATGGCATTATATTTTTCAAGATCATATAAAAATATGACCAACAATGAGTATGATGCAATATTAAAAGAAGAAAAGAACCGATGATTAATCGCTTGCAAACCCGCCCGGCCATTAAGACCGCTCAACCAGCTCAAGTTTGCCATATTCGAAGGTTCGATCCCGAGAGGCTTAGAGCCATAGTTCATTGCATCCGCAAACAGCAACAATCTGTTGAAAACAGACCCGAAGAAGTAATTCCTTGTCCCACCCTCCCAAAACCGGCTCAGCTCAACTCACCATCGTTCGCCTACTGAACATAATTTGCTTAGCATATGTTTTTGGCAAAACTCCATTGACAGCACCTGTCCCAAAGAGTAAACTTGAAACTCAAATCAAGATGTGCCAAAGCTCCTCCCTCAGTGGATGGCCATAGTTTGATGTATTTGGATGACTCCTTTTGCGTGATGGCACCACATAGCTTAATCGGAAGTTTCGGCCTTCACTTAATCAGCCACCGTGTTGGTAGTCGCGGACGTGTAAAGGAGACACCAGGTGCTGTCATTGTTTCCCATTTTAGCACTCACCTTCAGAAAGGATGATGGATATGTCCATTAAGGCTAGCGCGTGATGGGTCTACTGGGCACTGTTCCATCATTCCATCTTTATTGGCCACATAATTTGATTGTATATCACGAGGATTCCCGAGGGATTTGGCCCATGTAAGCACGTCTCTCTTCATGTT
>MEJB01000025.1:1855225-1882342 GCA_001752375.1 Rhazya stricta
ATAAAATATCGGATACCTATCTTGTGTTAATTGATGAAACTTACATGAAGAGATGGAATCGCTTCCTTATTACTTTTCTGGAAAAAAATATATCTTTTCTTTGAATGCAATATTCTGGGATTTATATATTGTTTTTGTGAGGACGATTTTAATAAAATCAATAATTTCCATTTGAGAAACGTATTCTAAGGTGCTTTCACATAAAAAAAAAAATTAATTAGTTAAAATCGCGTTACGGGGTCCTTTTTCTTTTCAACGCTTTTATTAAGATTTTTTTTTGTTTTTTTTGTGGAGCATTAAGGCTTGAACATTTCCATTGGCAGTGCAAAGTATGCCACTGAACTTGCCATATGATTGTGGGTTTCGGGCGCAAAAAAAATGAAATTAACATCCTTACAATTTTCACAATACTTCGCGACAAGATCATGCAACATTGATCATCCGTATTTACCAGTATTATAGTATTAAGTAATTAAAGCTTAAAAATTCATAAAGCTCAATAAAATTTATGAAACTAAATAAACAATATAACGTCCTTAAAGATTCATCAATCATTCATGTCAAATTCTTCTTGTATGATCTTTATATTGCTTTTCTTCAATTGATTTTGATGATTTAATTTTAGCTTTTTTCCCTTCTTAATACCCACACTTGCAACTCGCTTTTGGACTGGCCTCCATATACTTACCTTCAAATGAATTGAAAAAATCTCAATTRAACCTGCTCATTTTACATTATGAGTTAGACTAGCCCATTAGACCTAACTTATTTTGAAGGATGGTTTTCCTTTAGATCCCTCCATCCTAATTTTCTACAGTTTTGACATTTTAAAATTTTAACTTCAAAATTTTTCCTAATTGTCAAGTTTAACATTTTTTTRCCTCCATAAATTATTCTTATTAAAATTTTATCAAATTTTTCTACAAGAAGTGGTTTGATATTTCTAATGTAAAACTTTCTTCCTTTATATGCAGAGAGTCCATCACCCTGCTCTCTAAAGCTTAAAATGGATTTCTTTTCCTCCTGATTTTAACTTTAAAAAATGCTGAAAATTTTGTTTTAGAAAAGAAACGCGAGAGGTGCTTCTCAAAATAATTTTTTATTTATTGATGTTATTAAAAAAAAAAATATGAATACTTCATCTTGTGTCTAATTAATGGAAACTTGATGGAAAATGAGATAATAATCGCCTCATATATATTACATCTAGAAAAAAATATTATCTTTCTTGGAAAATTAACATTCTTTGAGATTTATATATATTAGTTTTTTTGAGGAGATTTTATATAAAATCACATCATTTACATTTGAGAAATATATATGTAGATATGAAAATTTTATTAAATTAAACTTTCATAATCTATTTAAACAATCAAGATTTAATTTTAAATATTCTCATTAAAATTAAAGAGTATGTGACATATCGACCAATGAAATTATGACATGTATCAAGGATGATAAGGTTCAAGCAATGGAATCATGCATATAGCTCAGCAAATCAAGTAATGTCATGTRATTTCTGGATGTAACTTCYGCCAATCAAATCAAAATTCGTTTTGTCTATAAATAGAGGCCAAAGCAAGTTTTGAAGAAAGAGCACCAAACTTTTCTTGAAATCTCAAGATCTAAGCTGTGAAGCCTTCAAAATATTTCAAAGAATCCAGATTCCAAGATCAAGCTGCAAAACTATTTATTGACTTAGTAGCTAAGCTTTTGCTGTAACGTTTGCTCAGAAGTCATTGTGCAGGCAGGTTGCAGCATTAATGTTTTAACTTTTTGGACATTAGTACATACAAGATTCTTAACTCTAGCTCACTTTTTAAGCTCTTAATCATATCATTTGTGCTATTACTGTGCTTATTTCCAAATCATTGTGATTAAATAATTTTAGTTATTTTTCTTTTATTTTCGTGACAACCAACAAACCAATTGATGTATACTTGCATGAGGCCATCATCGAAAAAGAAGGCAAAAATCCTTCAAAGATTGGAAGAAGAAGACTTCAAAGAAGCCTTCACCATTGGACTTCATCAACCTCTTTAGGCTTTGTTTCTCCTTCTCTTAGTGATTATTTCAAGACGCATTTCAATATATTAAGCTTTCACATCTTGTATTTCACTTCATACGAGAACATGAACTAACTTCGTAGAAGCTAGAGTATTGATGAACCTATGTATTTAATGTTTATTTGAATGATTTGAGTAATGTTTGCTCTTTATAAATGCTTTACTCAAGATTATTTRTTATTTACATTCACTATTTGATTGGCCATGAATAATATTTTTGTGAGTCTCTTAAACTCCGAAAGGTAGTAAAAGAGGTGGAAAACTTGAATAGATATGGTTTGCTTATCTTGATATAAGGTTAGTATCTTAGGGACATACAATATTAGAGACATTCATATTCCATCCATAAGATCATATGAGACTTGAACTTTATTCAAGTTCCTTAAGTTAAGTAACTCTGACAGGTAGAACAACTTAGTTGAATAGGAARAAGGACCAACAAATTGAAAGGATGAGGTCATTTCTGTCTCGATTTACGTTTCTACTATAACTAAACATTTGTTATAACGTTTGCTTAGAACTCATTGCTAAAGCTCACTTGCAGCATTGACGTAATAGCTAAGCCTATGCTATAGCGTCTATTCAGAAATCAGTGCTACAACCCACCTGCAGCATTGACGTATTAGCTAAGCCTGTGTTATAGAGTTTGCTCAGAAGTCATTGCTACAACTCACCTACAACGTTGACCTTGTAGCTAAGCCTTTGCTGTAGCGTTTGCTCCGAAGTCATTACTGCAGCCTGTCTGTAGCATTGATATTTTAACCTTTTGGACATTAGTACATAGGGAATTCTTAACTCTAACTCACTTTTTAAGTCAAGACCATATCATTTGTACGATTACTATGCTTATTTCCAAATCATTGTGAGTAAATAATTTTAGTGAATTTTCTTTTATTTTTGTGACAACCAACAAACCAATTGATGTATACTTGCATGAGGCCATCGACAAAAAAGAAGGCAAAAATCCTTGCCGCTGTCGCACAACTCCCTCGGACTCTACAAATGGAAGGTGCAGCTATGATTGTTAAAGATACAGAAGGCAGAAAACCCACTGCCATGGCTGCTGGGAAGCAGAAGACAGAAGAAAATTCATTATTGCAAAGCTTGAAACCATCATGATCATTAGAAATAAAAGCTAGAGGTCATTTGTCATCATCATGCCAGTTTTTGAAGTCGCCATCACTGCCACCGCCACCGCCACCGCCGCCACAATCCCAACCGATCGACAAAGAGAGCTACTCGGATCTGGGTCTTATTGATTTGGGCCGAAGTTCATTTGGCCCACAAAGAATATAAAATAAAAACAAAAACAAAAAAAAAAAACACACACACACACACACACATATACACAAACAAGAAGAAACATGGACGTTGTGCCTAAATGGGATTTCGACCAATAAATTCAATTCGCTTTGCCTATAAATAGAAGCGAAAGCATAAGATTAAGAGGTCTAGAAATCATATTGAGAACCAGAAATTCATATCGAGAAAAGCTTAGAAGAAAGATAACCAAATTCCGAGATTAAGCTGTGAAGCCCTCGAAAATTTTTTAAGAGAAGAATCAACAAACATCTCAGAAATTGAAACATTTATCTTATCAAATTTATAAGATGAATAATTTCTTACATATTCCTCTTATTTTTCTATTATCATTTTACTAAGGAGAAATTTAAGTAAATAATATCTAAGGTATCACACTAAAAACTTAATGAGTAAAAATCACTATGAGGTCAAAGGTTTTTGTTTTTTATTTTAATGTAAGGATTTTTTTCTCCTTTTTTTGGAACCAATATGAAGATTTCCACTTTGCGTAGCAAGGGTATGTCAAAAAAAAACTTGCATCATGATTGTGGGTTTCACGGACCCAAAAAAATGGAAAATTTAAAAATTCCTTCCAAAATGCCCTTAAAGCGTTTAAAATATTCGCTAAGAAAATCATCATAATCCACCATATTATGGTAATTAAAGCTTAAAAGTTCCTAAAGCTCAATATAGTTTGATGAAATTAAATAAATAATAGAATTTCCTTTAAAATTCATCAATCATTCATATCAAATTCTTCTTGATTATGATACTTTGTTACTTTTCTTCAATTGATTTTGATAATTTAATTTTGATTTTTTTTCTCAACTTAATACCTATATCTGCAACCCGCTTGGACCGGCCTACGTGTACTTACCTCTAAATGAATTGAAAAAATTTCAACTCAACCTACTCATTTTGCATGGTGAGTTGGGCTAGCCCAATAGACCTAACTTATTTTGAAGGACGGTTTTCCTTTAGATCCCTTGATCCTAATTTTCTAGAGTTTTGACATTCTAAATTGGGTTAAACTTAAAATGATCCTTGAAATTGTCGCAAATTCTCAATTAAGGGTCTCATATTTTATTTTTCTCAATTAAGGGCCTGAATTTGTCAAAAAGTATCAAGTTGGTCCTTCCATCACCCTTAACAGTTCATTACTGTTATGATCAAATTTAGTTGAAGAGGCTATATGATCAAATTAATTTTTTTTTTTTTGGATTTTAGTTGAATTTGTTGGTGGGTGAAAGAGTGAAAACTCTTGTTTTGGTGGAAAAATACAGAAAACAATAGACAGAGAGACAAAGAGCAAAACAAAAACTCTAGTGAAGTCCGTTGATTTTCTYGTGGCGACGACGAGCAAGTAAAAGAAAACATTGCAGAGGCTTCTATTCTTGCCATTATTTTTGTCTCTTTTTGGGGATGCAGAGGATAAGTGATATTTGCCATAGTCTCAGTCCATATGTAGAAGCAACCATACTAAATTTATCAAACCATGCCCTTTGGATTCTGTTCTAGACTTAGCAATCTTGACTTAGCTTGTTTTCCTTGTGTTAAGCCCCTTATCTACACCTTTTGTTGATTGATAGAGTCCATTTTAGGTTGATATTTGTGAACTATTTGATTGATTTTGGATATTTTTATTTCACTAATTGTATGTTTTATTGTACTTCAATCATTTTAGGGAGGTAGTTGGAAAAAGAAGGTAATTTTGGAGTATTTTCAGGACTAAAACCTGAAATGAATGTAACCCACCGCGTGGGTATATGGAATAGATGAATTTTAGGGGATGTGATCCACCTTCAACATATGCTTTTGAAGATCCTCTATTATTTTGAGGGTATTTTGGTATATATATCCTATGTAATTTAGGAGTTGGATTTGATAAATATTTATTTGCTTAATAGATTATGGTTTCTTTATTACGATTAGGAAGTTGGTACAGTTTAGGATGCAGGAGTTTTGTAATCCTATTTATATGGGAGAAATCCACACTCATTTATCATTCAGCATTCTAGATTTATTTTACAGACAATTATTTTTTTTTTCCTTCATGACTATGTTTTAAGTTTTTTATTCCAATTGAAATACTAAGGAAGCCTTGATTCAAGAACAATCATGAGATCTAATTATTTATCATCTTGATTACTTGTAAGTATTTATTTACTCTTTATTTTTAAAAAAGTTTATATATTCTTTTATTCAATAATTTGAATTCATTATTTGATTAGACTCTTTGCTTTGTAGCCAGTTAAAACTTCAAATCTATAATTATTTATTCGGTTTAAGTTGATGGAAAATTGATAGGTTTGTGCTTGTCATGGAAGTGAGTAATCTAATTTAAATTAAATCAATCATCTAAGTTTGTTGATTATGAATTATGCCTATTTAGTTCTTAGTGTTGTGGATATATTAAATCTTATAAGCTATCTTTATGGTTGTGTATCGATTAGAGAATAATAAAGGAGTCCTTTTAATTATCAATACTTTAGGAGAGATTGGTTATTAGCAGGCGTTCCAAACAACTATAACTAGTTTATATATGATAATTGAGTTATCTTTGCATCTGCGATCGATTGAATAGAATGAGGGTGGAATTAATGGCTTCAATTAGACTTTTCTCATTTGTTATTTCCAACGCTTTTCTTAGAAAAATTGTTAGTTTAGAAATCTCTACAAACCCACTCTCCCCATTTCTCGCGCTTTAATTAAAAAAGAATTTACTTGTCTATTCCTTAAAGAGATGACCTTACTCTAAATTATACAATTTTATTTAATTGAGAATAGTTTAATTTTTTTTTTTTTTTTTGGTTAGTTTGACTACACACCGCTGATAGTTCAAATCATCATTCCCTTTGGTGAAGGTAACGACAGCATCAATTTTCTTGGATTTTCTAATATTTAAGATTTCAAGTTTCAATATTCTTCTATTTATTCTTTCAGCTTAGAACAAAATGGGAAAGCTATTCTCAGTGAGGCAAGCTCCAGTTCTCACCAAATTATGATATTGGTAAGCTAAATATTTTTTTTCTTTGAGTTATGACTCAAAAACCACTTAAATTCTGTAATTACCCATAACTCACTAATGAATAATTTCACAGAACTAAAAGCTTTGTTCGTTGATTCGCAGGCTGCCTTTTAATCACAGTTTGGTAAATCTTTTTCTTCATGCTAAATCAAACTTTATATTGATGAAACTGGCACTTCGTCCCATATAATCTGTAAGACATTTGCTGGAAATTATATAACCAACATCTAGTTGCATTCAAACTACAAGCTACCTTTGCAAGCAACTGTGCAAGAGCGTTATGACTCCTAGATACATGAACTATGCTATTACAGCCCAAATCCCTCGTTGTACTTCTTGCATTCTGGAGCAGGTGACCCAATGTAGAGGAGTCAGATAAAGCTAAATTGATACTAGAAACTAAACTGAAGCAATCTGATTCAAAAAGAAGGCTTCCGGTGCAAATCCTCTGCCATAAGAAAGTCCTTTTAAGTACAATGAGTATCTCTACATGTTCTTCTACAACAGCATGAGGCATAGGAAAGGCCATTGCAACTTCTAAAATACGCTTACAATCTCAAATTATTACGCCGACACCAGCACCAGCATTTCCCCAAGCACAGTTGCTAACTTTATGAACTGTTATTACTATGCCAAAGCTAAGAGTAGAATAGAAGAAAAGTGGCAAAGTAGATTTAGAATTGTTCTTGTCTAGTTTTAGAGTAGCAGAGTAGCTTTAAAACTTTTATTTTTTGGTTTCTAGGGTAGCAAAGTAGTAAACAACAATTAGCAAAGGGTTGATGTATTTTTGCTTTATCAATGTAATACAAATTGTGTCACTTGGTGTTACAATAAAAGTTTTGCTGCTCGTGTGAAGAAACTTGATACATCATTTCTATATCTATATATTTTAGGGTTTTTAAGAGTTAAATTGGTAAAAATATAGATATATATAAATGTTATTTATGCTTCAAATATGTGATAGCTATCTTTTATTGACTTTCTAGCGTATTAAATGGTGATTTTAGGAACTAATATGCAAATATAAATCTCGAAAACTTTTGAAAATAAGGTTGGTAAAATTGTCGTGCTTAAAATGATGCCCGTTAAGAGAGATGAAGTTTTGAAATTGCGAAACAACATCAAAACGACATAGAAATGAGGCCAAACCAGAGCTGATTCGACCAATTTCAACCAAAACGACGTCGGCTAAAGAGAAACCAGCACCGATTCAACTGGCCGAGCCTAAACAAGTGCCAATTTGGTGCCTAATTCGGGTGTTTTTGGATGATTTTGAGTGTTATCTCTAGTTACGACTATGTGATTTTAGCAAGACTTGAAGCATTAAGTATCCAAAATTTCTAGGAACACATTGGAGCATTGAAAAGGAACATTTTGGAAGGAAAAGAAGATCAACAGATTGAAGATTAGTCGTGCTTTTATATCTTCATGATGTTTCTAAACTTCGATCTTCAATTTGTAGTTATTTTTATCCAAACCATGTGGATCTCATTTATTTGTCGTAAGACAATGATGTAACCTATTCGGATTTATTCTATTTGACTAAGACATTTTCCATATTCGATATATCTTTGTCATTGAAGCATTGTTATTGTGTTTATTATAATTAAATATTTGATCACCATTCAATTGATTCAAACATTATGTAAGGAGATTAGAGATAATACTTATGCAGTTAAGTCAAATATCGTTTGTCATGAATTATATGTGAAATAGAGATATATTTACATGATTTGTATATGCAATATTTGTGGACCATTTATTTAATGCATTATTCTAGGTTGAATTAAGTATAGAGATATAGCTTAATTACTTAGAAGAATAAGTTATGTATATTTTTGAGAAAGCATATACAATATTATTGGAGTCTGATTGATCAATGCACGATGATATGTTGATTAGGAAACGTTATAGATAACATAGTTGAAGAATATGTGAATTCATGTGTCTTAGACCTTTTCCTCCATTAAATTTCCTTCGATCCTTCGATATTGTTTTGTGTGTGATCACTTAGAGTAAATTAGGATATTGTGATTAGATAATATTTCACATGAGTTAATTGTTTGGGTGAATAAAGTTTAGAGCTATTAAGTAAATGGTAATTCYTWTTTAATTCTCTGAGGATGAGACATGTTTTATATTACGCGACATAACCTATTATACTTGCTAAAATTTTCCTGTATCAAAATTCATTACTCATTCAGCCATTTGTGTGACCAATAGTTCTTTGTCATTGTCTGCCTGAAAAGCTGTAAAATTTCTTTTCTTGTACTGAAATGCAAAATTGTTCTATGAAATTAAATGAAATGCTGCAAAATTACTCTATTCATTACTCATGCTGCAAAATTCCCAAAAACTACAAACTTACTCTATAAAAGTTGCTCTTTTCTTGCACTGATGGCAGTGTTTTTAGATGACATTTAGTCATAAGTTTAATAGACAATCCAATAACAAAATAGGCCATGCATTAAAGTGCATGTAATACACATGTCAACAACAAAGGCTAGAAAAGAAACAAAGCGACAACTCTGAAATAATAGATTTTCAAAATGACACTAAGTTGATCCAACCAAAGTAAAGCAAGTCATTGTATTACTGCAAAAGAAACATATATTGTATAAGATAAAATAAAATCAAAACATCCCTAGAATCGATAAATTCATAAGCATTTTGCTTGAAAATAAAAKTGTCAAGACACGCTTCTTTTTGCATGTAAGAATTTCTAACATATTTTTGATAATTTCGAAAATAATGAAAGTTCAACCAATACTTCAAAAACTATGATATCAATTTGGTTGATTTTTTAAATAAGAAATTTGTTAAAAAAAAAAAAGGCTTATGTAAATTGCATCAGCCTTTCAAGAATTTAGTATTACCGCCGAAGAACCCTTATTTTCACCATCTTTGTTCCGATTTCATATGCCACCTTTAGGTTGCATATGGTTGTACAWTTATGCCCTTGCCACTTAAAAGAACTCTGGATCGCAGTATTGCTGACTGAAGTTGTAGGAGTTTGTTATAAGGTTTCTTGGGAGGAATTTCATGGYATAATACCATACGGTGGCCTGTTGAAACTTACTTGTGCTACCTATCGCGGAAAACAAAAGATATATTTAACGTTGTTGCGCGGTTAGGGGGAAAAAAATTAGATAAAAGCAAACATTATTAATACTTGGTTGTTAAAAAGGTTGGCCTGATGCATTGATCTCATGTGTTTTTTCTTTTTCCTTTTTTTTTTTTTGGAATTGACAAACCCTAAAACGAAGCCAAAAAAATTATCATTTTCACTAYTGTATATCTTGTACTTTTTGTCTACTAATTATCATATTCACCACCAAAATTAAAAAAAATAAAAAACATGTTAAGGATATAAATAAAACAGTTAATAGAAGTTTAATTGACAAAAAATAAAATCTCACTATGATCAATTCGTAATATGAATTTAACTAAGTTCAAATTCCGCTCGAATAAACTTCGACCAGAGTTTGGCCTAAAATATATTGGAGGCTTTGGACAGGCCTGAATTATGATTTCTTTACTAGTCTCTCTTTTTATTYTTTAAATTCTACTTAGATCACATATAAAACTAATTTCTGAAAGAAAAATGTGAATCAATGTATTGTTTTTATTATTTAAGGAGGGTAATATTTTTATATATTATATTTATATGTTCTATATATATCATTGGAGCCGAGTGTAGGTATGATCAAATTCAATTCATTTTAAACACAAACTAAAAATTTACTTTCAAACTTTCCCTCCAAAACATTTTATCGTACTCATATCGACCAACCTAGTTGACAATCTAATTATTTATCATAAGTTGGGTTTTGTGAGCTGGACTTGATCAGTTGGCCTAAATTAAAATGCGAATTTTGGGCAAAGTGAATTGTAATTTCTTTACTTTTTAAAAAAATTCTAATATCACTTAAAACACATAAAAAAATGATCATTTAAGTATTCTGTATTAATTTTATATATTACATATTTATTATTTGACAGAATTTATAACAAGCAAAGTTTAAGCTAAGACCCCTTTTGAGCTAATAAATTTTCCAAATTAGTCCAATAAACGCCTTAACCAAAATATGTATCTAAATTTATTTCGTCGAACATTTAAGTTTTGGTTTATATTTTTACAAATAATTAAATAAAGTATTGTTAACTATATTTTTTCTTTTTACGTTTCTTTCTTGAAAATGATTTTCCTTTTTTCTAATTATGTTCATAGTGGATCAAGCAACATGCGAACCAAACAAGCGTAAATGATTAGGACATTTTTGCTCCTTTCTAAATTACAGAAAAAGTTCAAAATAATATCTTAAATTTGGAGCGTGGCAATCTGTTTGGGCTTTTTTTTAATCCAGCAATAAATTTTAAACTATTTAATTAACAAAAAGATAATTAGATGCTTGTAAAACTTCTCTTGACATTGAATATTTTGGAAAAAAATTATTTAATATATAAAATAAGAAAATTGATTCAGTATACCTATATTTCTTTTTTTTTAATTCTTATTATGTTAAAGAAAATAAGAGAGAAGGAGCAGATAATGTTGCCACCCCTTTTAGAGGGGGATGATAGAAGTTTTCCATCCCTAAAACTATCTCATTATTTTAGGTATGATGAAATCTTTGACTAGAGCAGTAATTATTGTCAAGAAAACGATATTATGAAAGTGTTAGAGGTGCGGATAATTGTTTGTGCAAATATCTAGTTCACTAATTAATGACTTGCGCATTGTAGAATTATTTAATGATCCCTTTTGATTTACTATATACATAATTCAAGTTTATTTGTCCCCATTTCTTTGTTTCTTCCTTTTCTTTTGGAGGGCGGTGGCAGTGCAGTCGGATCTGGGGAAAGGAGAAGTTTTAAAAGCTTTCTTCACAAGGGGAGATTCTTGTTCAATGCACTTCAAACGCATCCAGCTAATTGAAGTCAGCCGCATGATTCATTTCTGCAWATRATAAGATCAAGATAGAGGCCAAAAGCTGAAGAATGAAGATTGCTGTGCCCAGATATGTGTATGATCTGAAAAATCAAGACTTGCATATTAGTCAAAGTTTTGTARAAGCAATATGAATCAATTTGTTAATCTTAGCTTGATCGTCTGACGAGCAATGTGGWGTCAGCGGAAAAAGAGTAGTAGCATTTTCCTTTCATATTTTACAAATTGATTTTTAGATCTTTTGGTCATTTCTCAAGGGAAAACATTGTGGAACTCGGAAGTAGCATGAATTGAGGAACAATTAAAAATTCCCAATCAAGCATGCACATTGATGGAGCTAAATTTAAGGTCACAAAACTTTGTGATCAATCTTGTGCCCTTCACTTTTAGGACCTATATATAGCAAAGTGAGGTCAAGCTAGTTGCACATTGTCTAATCACGAACCATATCAGTTCGTGTATAGATCATTTAATCTTTGAGGAGCTAGCTAAAGCTTTTGTTTTGCAGCATGGCTAGATCAGCCATGAAAGTTATCAGTCTTCTTGCATGCATGGTTTTCCTTTTGGCTGTCTTAGCTGAGGGGCAACCTAGAGGTCCTAAACCTAAGCAGGTGAAATGCCAAGATAAGAGGTATCCCTCTTGTTACCATGTGAAACTACGTTGCCCTGATGCTTGCCCTCGTACATGTGAAGTCGACTGTGKTACATGCCAACCAGTTTGTGGTCCAGCTCCTCCACTKTATCCTTCTACACCACCATCACCTCCAACTTACACTCCACCACCAACTTCCACGCCTCCTCCAGTTTCAACTCCACCACCATCTCCCCCAGCTTCAACTCCACCTTCCTCTCCACCAACATTGACTCCTCCTCCTGTTTCAATTCCACCACCARCACCTCCAACTTACACTCCACCACCAACTTCCACGCCTCCTCCAGTTTCAACCCCACCACCCTCTCCACCATCTAACTGGCCTCCTCCTGAAGTATCTGGAAGGAAAGTGTTCTGCAAGAATAGGAACTACCCTCAGTGCTACCGCATGGAGCAACGCTGTCCTAGTGCTTGTCCCAACCAATGTGAGGTTGATTGCGTTACATGTAGCCCCGTTTGCAGTAAGTACCCTGTTATTTCTCCCTTTTTTTATAATTTGAATTTAAAACAGCGCTCAACATTTTATCACTAATGCATTGCTTCTAATGGATGAAATTAGTGTTAATAACAGTAATTTTTTTTTCCAAAACAAATTAACTGACAAGGGTATATATTCTTGGACAGACTGCAATAAGCCAGGAGCTGTGTGCCAAGACCCACGCTTCGTCGGCGCCGACGGAATTACCTTCTACTTCCATGGCAAGAAGGATAGCGACTTCTGTTTAGTTTCCGACTCTAATCTCCATATTAATGCTCACTTCATCGGCAGGAGAAACGAGAACATGAAGAGAGACTTCACATGGGTCCAATCCCTCGGAATCCTTTTCGACAACAATCAAGTATTCGTTGGTGCCAAGAAGACCGGAACATGGAACGATGCCGTCGACCGTCTAGACCTAGCCTTCAATGGACAACCTGTAGTCCTCTCTGAAGGTGAAGGAGCTAAATGGGAACCAACTATAGCACCGGGTGTCTCCATCACACGGTTGCGCGACACAAACGCTGTGGTAATTGAAGTGGAAGGCAACTTCCAGATAAAGGCTGTTGTGGTGCCAATCACAAAGAAGGATTCACAGATACACAAGTACGGAATCACCGAGGAGGATTGCTTTGCACATCTTGATTTGAGCTTTAAGTTCTACTCGTTGACAGGTGCTGTCAATGGAGTTTTGGGCCAAACATATGCTAGCAGCTATGTCAGTAAGGTGAAGATGGGAATTGACATGCCAGTTTTGGGACATGAGAAGGAGTTTGCTTCTTCAGATCTGTTCTCAACAGATTGTGCCGTTGCTAGATTCAGTGGAACTGCTCTCACCTCCTCAAAGAACTCTGAATATGCAAACTTGAACTGTGTTAGCGGGCTTAATGGCCGTGGAGTAGTTTGCAAGAGATAAAKCATCGGTTCCATTCTTTCTGAAATTGTATCCATTGGYACCARTGTTGGCATGTCATAATTGTAAAAATAAGGTCAGATCTAARAATGGTACWATATGTAGCCAATTCAAATGTATGCATTTGTAAACTTTATTATATATGATGTCCTCAATGGATTTAATAGAAGTTTGTTTATGTTTTTTCAAAAAATTAATACATTTTTAATAATTTTTAATTTATTATTAAATTATTTGATATTTTATTTAACGAGATTAATCTAAACTCAATTTTGATGAAACTTTCTCCTTTAATTCTATATATAGCTTTCTCTCTCTTCATACGAAAAATTTAAGAGGCTCAGAAAATTCATAAAATGACAACCGTGGGGGCTAACTTCTCCATCGAGTCGTGAGGGCTAAGGCCATGTTGAATAGGTCGGCCAGCGCCAGCACGGTCGAGAGGCCAATGATTGTCATAAAAAGTGAAAAAAGACTTTCTTCTTCTAAGTATTTTTTCTCAATAGAAATGTTTAGATTTATGGAATATCTTATTGTGATTAATGATTTAAATTTAAATTTTTATATTTAAAAAAAAAATGAAGAAATCACGGGGATGTGCCTCAGGTGGCCCCATCGTGGGTCCACCACTGACTATCCTGCTCTTCTAGAACTAAAATGTTGTTTTGAGCAATTTTGATTTTTATTTTTAAAAAAAGGAAGAAAAAACACTGCATTGAAGAAAACATGTCTTTAAAACAATTATTTTCAAAAGTACAAATTTTCAGCCACTTATAAAACACTTAAACAATAGAAAACACGTCTCAAATTTGAAATTGATATACTTGATATCCTTGAATTATGAGTTAACCCCCAATATGGCTTAAGGTTAGGACAGTATATATATTAACCACATAGTCACATACAGCAGAAGTTGAGCAGATGAGTAACCACAAAGTAACATCTCAAGTTGACAACTTGTTATTCATTTGCGAAGGGTCAAAAGTAGGCTGAATGATATGGGTAATGATTCAACTTCTAACTCAACAGCCGTATCTTACATGATAAATAGATCACAAATCAGAGAAATCATCATCTCTTTCTACTTCTATATAGCCAAAAATTGAAGTTGCATTTTGCAAGACATTGCTGGATATTCTTCAGCCATGAGTCCTTTGCGGCTTCTTGCATGCGTTGTACTTCTAATGTCAGTGGCAGCTGAAGCGGCAACAGCAACACCTAGTAGGGTGGTGTGTAAAGATCGCCGGTATATCAAGCATTGTCCTGCTACTTGTCCACGTACATGTGCTGTTGATTGTTTTACATGTGAGGCTCTTTGTGTTCCCGTCATACTTCCTCCTCCTCCAAAGAAGCAATCACCACCACCACCACCTCCACCACCAAAGAAGAAGAAATCACCACCTCCTCCACCGAGGAAGAAGTCACCACCACCTCCACCTAATAAGTATCCTCTACCAAGTCCTCCAGCCTACACTCCACCACCAAGTTTGAGCCCTCCTCCTGAAGTATCTGGAAAGAGGGTGTACTGCAAAAACAGGTCGATTCCTCAGTGCTCCTGACTGGAGCAACGCTGCCCTATTGCTTGTCCAGAGAGTTGTGAGTTTGATTGTGTTACATGCAGCCCTGTTTGCAGTTTGTAATTCTTTTATTAGGCCTAAAATTTCCAATTTATGCTTCTCCTCTAGTCTGCAGAATCCAAGAGATTTATAACCAGTAACATATTTCAAGAAATAACCTTTGTTTATGAATATTCATGAGCCGACTGCAATAGACCTGGAGCTGTCTGTCAAGATCAACAGTATTACACAGAAGACATCAATTATAGATATACGATTTGTTGGTGCTGATGGAATCACTTTCTACTTCCATGCCAAGAAGGACCGCAACTTGTGTATAGTTTCTAACTCAATTTACACGTCAGTGCTCACTTCATTGGAAGGAGAAACGAGAACATGAAGACGGACTTCACTTGAATTGAGACCCTTGGAATCCTCTTCGACAACAACCAAATATTCGTTTGTGCCAAGAAGACAGCAACTTGGAACGATGCAGTTGACCCTCTAGACCTAGCCTTCAATGGACAACCCATCTTCATATCTGAAGGTGAAGGTGCCAAATGGGAATCGATTGCAGCACCTGGTGTCTCCATCACAAGATCTGGTGACACCAATGCCATTGTGATTGAAGTTGAAGGCAACTTCCAGATTACGGCTACTATGGTGCCAATCAAACAGAAGGATTCACAAATTCACAAGTACGGCYTTACTGAGGAGGATTGCTTTGCACATCTTGATTTGAGCTTCAAGTTCTACTCTTTGACAAGTGCTGTCAATGGAATTTTGGGCCAAACATATYCTAGCAGCTATGTCAGTAGGGCGAAGATGGGAATTGACATGCCAGTTTTGGGAGGTGAGAAGGAGTTTGCTTCTTCATATCTCTTTTCTACAGACTCTGCTGTTGCTAGATTTAGTGGAACTCTTCCAGCCTCTTCGAAGAATTTCGAGTATGCTAACTTAGACTGTGCAAGCYGGCTCGATGGCCGTGGAGTAGTATGCATGAGATGATCCCCTCTCTRCTTTGATTTTGCACCAAACCATTGTTTACAGGCATGATGTAATTTATAATCAGGGTAAAAGAATAAGGCAAACAGGGATATACTATTTCGCCAAATTGAAATCTTGGCGATACAATAAGACCAATATTCTATTATGAATTGGATTCATCTAGGAGCAAAATTCGATTTGGGTCCGTTATGCTCCTATCCTATGTAGTGGTCTACCTAAAAAGTTGTCTTCCWGCATCTAGCATTGCCAGAAGCAACCATGATGAAGTTCATCTGCTCCGTACACAAGGTCGTTCCATACTCTACTTACGAGCTCCCGTAGTATTGGTCCCTATCTCTAAAGGGGCWTCTGCACTGAACCCCTTAGTTGCCTTCATCMAGTGCTATAAAGCAGATATATACGAGGAAAAATTTTCTAGAAAGTGACTTAGAAAAAGTTGCCTTCATCATGATGAAATTCCTGAGTTGTAGAGACTAGCAATTTCACCAGGAAAAATAATTTTAATGACATATAGCAGTGTATTAACTAGTAACTAAATAACTGCACTGAACTGAATTCTAGGTTGTGCTCTTATTCCTCAATGGAAGCTAAACTTAACAGAACTTATTATCAGATTTAAACTGATAAACCAGTAACGCCTTTTATTAATCATTGCATTCCTTGTAATCTAAAACCAATTCTCTTTCTTGTGGAGCGGAATTTATGGGAAGCGAATTTTTCATCATTTAACATGCACTACAGAAAATATTGATATACAACCAGAAAGAAAATTAAAAGACCAGAAGGCTACTGATTACTTTTTGTTAATATATTATACAACCCTGTTTTATCTCTATTAATCCTGCAATATATCAGAAGAGATCAAAATACCATATGCAATCACTAAGTTGTACGATCAAAGAAATTTTGTKGGAAAGAAATATACTTGGAAGATTAACAAATCCCAGCACTATGGCACTCTTGAACCTTCTAATTTTTCAGTAGTTTTAGTTTTAGAATCTAAGCACTCTCTAATTAATTCCTGTATCCTCCTCTTCATTATCTTGTCTTTAACACCAGCAAGCAGATTACGATAAAACATCTCCAATCTGGCCAGCTTGCCACGATCTGATGCCTCCAACATGTTCTCCCATTCTTTAGCAATGTCAAATGTACCTGTATTCTGCAGGGCGATTGGAATGTCTTGCTCTTCAAAAGGCTTACCGAAAATTGAACCATGAAGTATGCTGGCATACCTCTCCAACGTGGAAAGTTTGGAATGAAGGAAATTCATCTCCTCCATTGCCAATGACAATCTTTTCTCCATATCTTGAATTTCTTCAGGAGTCTTTTCTTCAATTTTTATGTGTCCAGAAGTACTTTCTGATTCTTCTTTTCTGATGTCCTCCACTTGTGGCGGCCATAATACAAGTGCAGGAACAAGATAGTCAGTCGTCTTACCATTGCCAAGGACACCACTTATTCCCCTGCCCCAAGACCAGAGTTTATAACCTTTATCTGCCACAAGAACAGTATGTGCAGCACCGCATGCAACCTCAACAGGTTCAGGGAATTTAGGTCCATGGAGACCATTACACGTAAAACGCAATGGAGAAATAGCATCGCCAGCATCAGATCCACTAAAACTAGCATCAGGGCACAGACCAAGCCCCTTCACCATTCCCCAAGACCACACATCTCCAGCTGACGAGACAACACTGGTATGAAATAACCCACAATCAACAGAAATAAGAAATGCATTCTGGGGCAATTCTCGAACAGGTTCAGGGGACAGGAAACTTTTGGTCGTTCCATGACCAAGCTGGCCATTCTCTCCCAAGCCAAAGGTCCAGCAAACACTTTCTAATGAATCACTTGGTCTCTTTTTGTTGGTTATCACAGCTGTATGGAAAGCCCCACATGCTAGCTCATAGACTTCCCACGGAGATTCGAAATCAAATGTTTTAATGACTTCCGGATGAAACCTGTTCACCTTATCTCCCAAGCCTAACTGGCCCTGACTATTGGAACCCCAAGAATAACATAACAGTTTACCTCCTATATGTGTTTCATCAGCGGTCACTAATGCCACAACATGCTCATTCCCACATGCTACTTTAACAACAGTGTTGCCATTAAAATTCCATACAGGAATTGGGACCGGACTACTGACAAGTGCAAATTCTCCCTCACTGGACTTGCTGCGCTGATGATCAGGGCAATTTCCCCATATCCATAGAGCTCCAAGATCATCGATTGCCACAGACATCATTCCTCCAGCTTTAACAGAAGAAACCTGGAATCCAAAAGTTAAACTGGCTAAGTGTATGCTGACTGCACATTGCAAGTTGAGGACAAAAACACAATTTATCTAATACCTTAAGCTGCGTTGTCTTCATACTTGAGTCATCCTTTGCAGAATTTGGTGAGCTCAACCCAAGAAARCCCTCAACCATGCGAGGCACTGAGGAATTCTCTCCATGGCTACCAATTTGGCCATCCGTGTAGAAGTCAAGGACAGATAACTCCAAAAGAAAAGAATTGCATACAGTAAAGCTAAAGATTTTGAATTTTTTAGAAACATTAATATCAAAACCATCAAAAAAAACTTCGAAAGAGAGGAAATTTCTATAGGATACACATATTATAACCCCAGCCCCAAACTGATCCATCCTCTGCAACCACAGCTTATCATCATTAATTCTAATGGATAATTCATATCATCAGTACATTAACAGAATAGACAACAAAAGGATTTCCACAGGCCAAAAATCAATAACTCGAGAAACGCGTCATCTTTGAATGCGAAGAAAAGAAAGACGGTTACTAATCATACTCATCGTCATAAGTGGAAAAACTATAATACCTGCAAGAGCAAGACTATGATAAGCCCCAGCAGCAATCCCCACAATTTTAAGTCTGTTTTCACCAACTGCTCCACCATTGCAAGCAGAATCAAAGAAATCCAGCCGAACAGGGAAGAGCTGCTCAGCCTCTGAACCGGTGCCTAGCCGGCCAAACGTACCTCTACCCCAAGAATACACTCGTCCATCCCCTGCAAATGGAAGTATTCTTGATGCTATATGAATTCATTGAAACCCAATACCCAGATAAACCAGAAATTCAAATTCAAATTTAAAATAATAACATTTGTAATTAAGTAGTAGGCATCTATTTTCTTGATTACCAGTGAGAGCCAAAGTATGAGCTTCCCCAGCAGCAATGGAGATGACTTTGTGGGCCAAATTGTCTGAACCCACTGAGGGTTTCGCTGCCTCCCCTTCCATTTTACCAGATAAACTAGTAGTTGTCTGCAACAACTATTGTTGGAGATGAGAATTCACAAGTCATTGTTTCTTCAAAAACCAGGGAGGCAACAACGTGTAGTTCAGAATTTTTCATCTTTGCCAAAAAGCGCGGCTTGGCGCAACGATTTTCGAACAATAACTAGAACTTTTTCATCTTTGCCAAAAGCAAGACTCAAATTGTTGTAAGGTATCCATGATGCTCTTATCATATTTTTATGTGTCCATCTCTTTATAGAATTTTACTTTGGACTTTTCCCTAAAATATTAATCAGAACTGTTAATTTATTTTTTGAGATTATATATTATTAAACATCAGAATAATTAATGATTTTGAACTATAGAAATTAACATTTAAGTTTAAATTATTGAAGAAAAATTAATATTTTTTATTTTTTAACTTCTTCACAAAAATTATCAATGTCAATGTGCTACATATCACGTCATGCTATTCGACAAAATGGCACTAAACATGGCAAAGCCACTATGCAACATGTCTYTACAATAATTTGATTGCACTATCGAAAAATAAGTTATACTCAACTTAATAATAAAAAATTACGTAAAACTAAAAAAAAAAAAAAAGTCAAATCATCTCTTTAAGAATAGACATAAAAGTTAAAATCGATAAAAAAAAAAAAAAAAAACAAAAAACCATTCCTCCCAAGATGCTCACATAATTTATTTTTTATTTTTCTTTTTTTTCTTCCTTACCTTTTGAAAGCTCTATTTTTTCTTCCTTAAATGATGATTATGTTATCTTTTCTTGTATATATATGCATGCTATTGGTTTAATTTTGTTAATTTTGAAAACTTATTCTTTCTGCCTTAAAGTTTATTAATTTTATCTTTAAACTACCTAATTTGCAATTTATATGCTACAATTTTTTAAAAAAAAATTATAATTAAATTTCTTATAAATTTTAAACAAAAAGACAACTTTATTCTTATTTAATATGTTCTTTGATTTATGAAATAGTAGATGTTGATACATGAAAATTTCCTTAGGTTCATATTCGCCTATAAGACTCTTTGCTAAGAAGCAATCCCTCATAACTCCATTAAAAGGAATTGGGTAGCAGCAACTGAAGCAAAATTTACGGGGAGACAATGGCTCATATGAGTATGCTTTTGGTACTCTCACTTCTTATCATCGTCGCATTACCTGCAGAGATATAGGAGGCAAGCTCGTWTTTTGGTTAGTACTATGTGAAGGAACTAATACAATTGGAGAAACTCAACAAGTGATCTTTCATATTGATCCGTCATATGAGAAACGAACATTCGAATTTAGAATACAGGAACAGATTTTGTGTAAATTATCCTCTAATATGCCCGCTCAAGATGAAGCTCGAGAGAGAAACTTGATCATCGGATGTGATCCCTTCACACTCAGGCACCCGAAGAATCCGAGCAACTCCGGTAATAAAAAAGACCATGAGACAGGCAAAAGATGAACCTCAGAGGTCTTCAGCTTCTCGGTGGAGTACAGCTCTCAGGGACTTCCATATTCCCCAGTAATTGGTCTATTCGTGCATTTATCAAATCCCGTTGCAATTACAGCACGTTCATCAGGAAACGGGAATAGCAAACACAGATGTAATCAAACCAGCTGGCCCTCTTGTTGTGAATGTACAGAATTATACTTTGAAATGCTAAAATGGTTTACTAAGAAAGAGAAGGATTGTTGTATCAACTTTATATTCATTGTCAAAAAAAACAGATCCATTACCTCAGTCAAGAAGATGAATTTTCGTCGGCAAAATCTCCTGTGAGAGATACACATCTTATGATACGAGAAAGGAAGGGAGATGAATATTCGTTGACAAAGGCTTCTCTGCAAGCCGCATATCTTATGATAGCAAAAGAGTATGCAAATAGGTGAGCGAGAAAATTATCTACTTGAATAATATGACGCATGCAAATTTTTAAGCACTCTATATTGCCATTTAARTAAATTGGGGAATCTGCCCAATAATGAGTTCATCTACAGAAGCAGTTTTATCATCTCATTTATGACTATGTTATACTAGACTAGAGCAGGTTGTCACGATTCATATGTTGTGCAACAACAGAATAGTAGAGAGGTCTAAATTGAGGGAGAATAGTAAACGAGAAACATACTTCCATAGGAGGGCAKTTGACCAAAACTCCCAGCAGGCTTTGAACTGCCTTCTGAAGGAAACATAGGCTCTGCTTTACTGCTTCGCGGGTCTCTAGAGTGCATTGCTGAGCTTACATTAGCATCCTGAAAGCAAAGATCGTCAGCCTTCGAATTTGAAATATGCGTAGACTGCAGATCCTCTGGTTTTGTCCTTTTATCATTAGGTGATTCAGCCCATCTCCACTTCTGATTCAACATCGTTTTGATGCAGCAGCTTGTTGCTTCAGTTTTGATCGAGCACTGCTATTTTGAAACCAATTATAAACTGTTTCTGAAATTTTACCATGTTGAGCCAATTCGACAGTTCTCTCTTTAATCTTCTGTTTTGATGGAGCTCCATTCCCTTGATGAAAAATAGGCTCAAGAATCTGAAGCTGAACTGGTGTTGGGTTCCATCGTTTTCTCCCAGTTATTTTGTGTCCAGAAGATGTCACTAAGGTCAAAGTATAGATTTCCCAGCCTGACTCCTSAAGCAACATACACAAAAAATTACATAAAAGGAGCTGCACAYCAGAATATAGAGAAATYTTTTCGCATTTCTAATAAAGAAACTAGGAAGTAGGTGGAGTTAATGCTCGAATGCCACAAAGCAGAGACTTATTTCACGATGAGGACTCAAACTATCAGAAGCAATGTTACTTTTGTATATTATATGAGAAATCACATAACGGGAAAGACACGGACCTTATTTCTACCTGAACCAAATGACCATGAGATGCAGGATCAAACTAAATAATCATCAGAACAGGAAAAGTTATTACGTACTAGGTCGTGTTTCATTTCATCCAAGTATGAGCCTCGTCAGGATGAAAATAAAACGAGGAAGAAAGGAGGAGGGTGGTTGGGGTGTTGCTTGAACTGCCTRAAAAAATAAATTTTATGAATTTATTCTCCAGTGTGCTCATGGGCGTCCAACTACCGTGCCCCTCGTCAACACGGATCCTTGCATAAGCAGATCAGCAAGCTTGCACTCTGCAACCGTGGTAGACATGGGTCGTGGCACAATCTACATCAGCATCAAGTTAGTCTAAACATGCAGCATGTCATCTAAGCTCAGCTATAGAWTAGTTCGACTCAASTAGGTACCATGTCACTTTGTTCTAGACAGGAACCTTTTAATAGTTCAAGGAAATTACTGATAGTGTCTGATGCACTGTATATTTCTCAGCCAAAAGAAGATAGAGAGGGTCAAAATGGGAAGTAACAGTCAAGGAAAGTCGACCCCTGCTGRATTGAACTTCGAATATCGCAGTCCTGATATTTTRACTRGATGAATTTCCTCATTTTCAGAAAAAAAGTACATGGATTGATGTTATGACTTCAAATGCYCCTCACAAGAAAACATATATTCACAGGTGAAAATGATCAAGCTATCCTCATGAATCAAGGGATGTTAAAAATGGGAAGAAAGGAAAAAGGACCGTATTGTTAGGAGTGACTAAAGTTTTCCAATGTGACCTTAATTCATTTAAATATATGAGATGCGGTGGACTCCAATATCAGTGGCAGTACATATGGCCTTCCAGACAGGCAGTAACATTCTAACTGGCAGACGTAATTCCTGCATATTTAGGACAAGCACATTAATACAGTAAGAAATTTGGTTGATGAAACCATGATATAGTAGGAATAGCAGCAGTTCTGATACTAGTTCTGATGTCTTCACGCAGCAACAAGCAAGCATAAGTAAAGCAAAGATAAAAGGCATGAGTAATATAGCCCCCTTGCCCCAACCAATTGCTCCCTATTCAATTAAAAAAGTGTGGAATTTTAGTGGTGCTTGTGAAACTGCAATATCTATGCAAGTAGGCTACATGATTTATTTACTGTCATGAGATAACCACAGAGAGTTTACCTTAAGGTGCTGATTTTGAGAAAAAAACCCTTAACTTAAAAACAAGCGCATTAAGTTCTTCCCCACGTATGGTAAGGGCCAGCCTCCAGTAACAAGTAACTGGGTTATACATTCATTTATTACTGGTTTCAAAAGCTTGCTAACGGGAACAAAGTGTGCCGAATGGTTTTCCCACTATCAGAAAAGGATTGCTTTATAAGAAAAGAGATGGATAAGGAATTTAGAAAGAGAAAATATGTTTATATTTTCTTTACTCATAAAAACTAGTTCTTAACTAATTATTTTGTTGCTCCCTCCTTTTGGTTCATGTAAATTTCAAGGAATTTCTATGCCTTACACTGATGGATTAGAAGTACAAATGGAGTAGCCTGATACCAACACAGTTTACATGACCAAATTTCTCACAGTTTCCAGATTAGTCAACATTCTATTTTCAAGCTGAATCCATGCCACTAATAGAGTGAATTACCATGGGTTTATTCTCCTAAAAGTAAAGAGCAAGTGTCTTAGCTTTTTGACGTTTAGTTTATGCCAAATACAAATAATCAATACAACACATGAGAAGTGTCTAGACACTTCAAACATATTGTCAAACAGACAGACTTGAATACAACATATTACATAAAAGATCAAATCCATTGCATCAAATAGTTAATACAATACACAAGAAGTTATCCATGATCTTGACAMTGGAAACATAGTGCAAAAAAGGAAATCACCTTAAGATGGTCATGAGGATGGTGCTCTGACAAATCTACTGTATACACAATTTTTTGTCATGATCGGACTGATGACAATATTCACATCATGGGGGAGAGTCGGACTTTAAAAATCCATCTCATCATGTTTCCTTTTAGTACACCCAGGTCCAGACAACTACCTCTCATAAATGGTTTCATAAGCATTTTTATAATTATCCTTCAAGTGAAATTTGTAGAAATAACATGCAAGGTCCCAATCCATTTTCCCAAAAACAGCAAATAAATGGAAACATGGTATTTTCAATAAACTCCACTTTTAGCAACTGCACATCRTCTCGCTCATARGGACCGTGTACACATAATTACTCGGAGTACAGACACTAAATAATTCAATTTGTAGATTGTATTGACCAACAGAGTGCATCTTGCCTTGCATTCAATATCAGTATAAATCTTTCATATTCTCAAAGGAAATGAATTCATGAAGTGGGCCACTTTCATTTGGTTTAAGCAAAAATAATTCACAAGTTTTCTACGGATCATCTCAACCAAACTTTTCAAGGGCAAGCACAGTTTTCATCAAAATAGTATGACAAGATTCGAACAAGTTACTGCGCAAGACTCCATATCTATAGCCACCATCATGTGATAAAGCCCATTTCTCAACAGGGATAATGTTCAGCCAGTCACATGCTGCCTCACTTCTTTTCTTGATCTCTTCCACATAAATATTAAACTTTTTCACTTTAGTTGTACTACTCGCCTAATATAGGAGATGTTTCAAATACTGTCCRTGAAAATGAGTTTAAGTTGGCATAAAAATAACAGAGATAAAATCTGTGGACAACTTTCGAATGTTGTCATTCCTCACTCTGATTACCAATGCTCAAAATGTTCTTAGTTTCATCTGAGATCATACACACAAACTAGTCTTTAATGACATAAAGTCGCAATAATTGCATAAACTGACAGTAAGTGAATCCTTGTATTTATGGCCTGAATGACCAAATATGAACTTGAAAATTTTTACCAACTCAGTACTGTTCGGGTAATGTTTCCACTCAATAATAGTATCTGAATTTGTATCTTGTATGGCAAGAATGTACTGAGGAAGAACTGAAAAAATCGATAGCCAATCACCAAACAAGATCTCTATTGCTGCTTTCCTTACCTTCCGTCCTTTTTTTTATATGAATAAGCTGATTGAAACAATTTTTGAACTTCCTGAATGATAATACTCACATGTGTCTACGGATCAACAATAATCAAATCTGTTATTTGTCGAGCAATGTGCTTGGAACTAATGTTTCAATGCGTCTTTTTCACAACAGGAACAAGACGTGACGTGTGTTTTCCTGCTCAGCATCTTCAGCACTTACCCAATTGTTTAAGAAAAAGTATTGTTGTTGGATGATGAATAGTTATTACAAGAATGTTGTATTAACTTATCACCCATCACGAGAACATATAGTATTTGTGCTTGTAACCCGAGGGAATGTGATGTCCAGCATGCCAGCGTGAGTGTTTATCAACAATGCAGTATCGAAACCTATTGCCAAGCCTATTGGGTGATTAGATCCTGGCATAGGCAGCTCACAGACTAGCTCGGGCTTGGTCTCTTYTATGGCATGAGTCAGGAGGTGGATTTGGATATGATGTCCTCGATACTCTTCAGGCAAACTGCATAGCAATGCCAAGTCTTCATCGTCTGATATCCTGGATGCCATGAACATCATTCATGAAACTAATTGGCATTCAAATGGTAAACTCTACCCTAACTCTATTCGGATCCAAGCTCCGTAAATTACAAATTTTCTCTACCAACTATGAGTATGAGACAAGCCTCGAATAACCAATGTCTTTTGGACACCCCCGCCAAAATAATGACAGCCTCTGGAGTCCAATCTTATTTCGCAGTTCCAATACAAATATAATCTGAACGATTTTCAGAAAGACATTATCAAAAACCCACACAATTTGTAACAAACAGTCAATTTATGGCGCCATATCAATTCACAACCAAGAAGACAAACCCAAGGAAATGAATCAACAAACCTAACATAACACCAAAACCCTAACATAGGGAAACTCTAAACCCACAAACTTCACAAAATAAGAGTAGAAATCTGATTCTGTAGTTATTAGATTTTCCTATTTCTAAAGCTCTGTTTGGTTGAAAGATCAACGAAATGTGCGCAGCACAACTCTGGTTCGAAACTAACCAAAAGTTTTATGTGGTTTGGTTGGATGTTTTGATAAAATTTGATAGATTTTATCTCAGGTGAACGTCGCATTCCCTAAATGTGATCGTAATATACGTTGCATTTAGCTAATGCAACATGAACTGAACTTGTACATCGCGTTCAGCTAATGGGACGTGGACTGGAAGTCGCATTACCCAAAAAAAATATCGAAATCTAGCCCCTAGCATAAAAAAATTAACATTCAAAATTAATTTTATTACTTAAACCAAATACCTGTTCAACATCCAATAAACAAATCAATAAAACTCAACTTTCACGATAGCCTCATCTTAACCACAAAAAAAACTCATCGATAAATAATCAACTCATAATCAAACTCATTATTTAAACAAACTAAAAGAATTATTACAGATGCAACTGAAAATGGACTCCATAGAAGAACATGAATTGATTTTCCCTGCATTTATACATACATCCTCGTCAATTGAGAAAGAAAAATGTACCAAACATTTTCCCAAGCTAATAGAAACTACAATCAAACGTYGCATTCCCCAACTGGAGATTTGTGGGTAAGACTAGTATTAGGAGATCATGGAAAAATTATCATTAAATTGAGATAAGTTATTCTGATAATTCTTTACGATTTTAGAATAAAAATCAAATAGGATTTTCGTAAAAGTCACGGCTTTTATTTTCTAATTTTTATACTACTAGTTTACTTCACAATATTAGCGTGAAACTTAGGACCAAATCATGACACGTGCCGATGTAACGCCTTACTCTCCGGCTGCTTACACGTCATTTACGCGTCTTAGAAACGCGTGGAATCGACAGTTTTACTGATCTCCTTTCCGTAACCCCAGTGATGCGATTGAGTTCATCTATAAAGAACCTATTAATATTCAGATATATCCACTCGTTTCCTTTCCATTCCTTCTCTCTTCTGTTCATAACC
>MEJB01000025.1:1883199-1897400 GCA_001752375.1 Rhazya stricta
AATACTAAATGTTCCGAGACGTTGGAAAGCCCCAACGTGTGATAATTTGATCTTATGGACGCTTTATTTACGGTAGATATTTTGGTAGATTGACCAATACTAACATATATCATCATTATGACCCTCTCCTATTGATTAAATCCGTCCATATGATACATGTTACTATGACTTTCTTTTACATATGCACAACCGTAGTTCCCCTTTATCCCTGAAAAATCTAGCTATTTGGCTCTTTATCATACTTTTTTTCTCATATAGCAGGTAAGCATTCCCTGATCTTGTATCTTACTGTGGCTTTGTGCCTACCTTGATAGGTAATATCATTGTTCAGTACCGAGGACAATGGGAGGTGGGAAAGACAAGCATGATGAGCAAGATAAAGGGCTTTTTGGCCACCACGGCCACTATCCAGGTCAGTATCCTCCAGGTCAATACCCTCCTGGTCCGGGACAGTATCCTCCAGGTGCTTATCCTCCGCAACAAGGGTACCCCCCTTCAGGATATCCTCCTCAGGGTTACCCACCATCTGGCTATCCCCCACAGGGCTACCCTCAACATGGATACCCTCCAGGCGCATATCCAGGTCCATCTGCTCCACATCACGCAGGTACTGCTAATGAACCATCTGTTTACGTGAGGTAGAGGAATATCTATGATGGGAGTAAATATCATCCTTTCGCCACTTTTTCAAGGCAGAGATGTGTGGTAGCATACTGTCTTCTGCTGTCTTGTGAGATTATTTGATGACAGTTCGAATGCTTCAGTGTGTGGTGGACAAACTCATTTGTGCACAAGAATTTTCAGTGTTTGGGTTGAATATGATTGACGGATATTAATGATCCCATTCTCATCGTTATGCTTTTTTTTCCGTGATGATGGCTCTTCCCATTTTGATAATACTTTGAGTCAAGTGAATCTTGACTTTTTCTGAAAATTTAGTATCAGGGTGAAATAGCAATTATATGAAATTTGTTCAGATTTTAGTTTTTTGAAGAAGTGTCAGGATGGAAAAGTTTGGACTCTATAACCTATTGCTACAGATTATCTGTATAATTCATCGTTGCTACAAGTTCTCTGTATATGCGTAGGTTTAATCATGTAGTAGGTTTCTGTGGATTGAGGCTTGATTTAATTCGTATGGTTTCAATTGTATGAAAAGAAAAATTTTCTTATACCTTGATGCGTCTGTTGTCTAATTTACCCAAATTTATACCCAGGGGGATCAGGCTTCGGAGCAGTTCTGGCTGGAGGTGCTGCAGCAGCAGCTGCAGCCTATGGTGCTTCCCATCTTGGACATGGCGGTGGTCATGGAGGTGGTCACTATGGACATGGTGCTGGTGTCTATGGTCATGGAGGTGGTCACTACGGACATGGAAAATTTAAGCATGGGAAGCACGGAGGAATGTATGGACATGGCAAATTCAAGCATGGCAAGCATGGGAAGCACGGCATGTTTGGAGGGAAATTCAAGAAGTGGAAGTGATTGAATCAATGTTTCTCTGCCAGAGCAAAACATATGATGACTTTCTAGTKACCTTTGGCTTTTCTAATAAACGTACTCATGAGCTGCTGATGTGCTGAATATGCCTTGTGAATGCTGTTTTTAGTATTCTATGCTTTGCAGAGAGTAGTTTGTAATCTTTACATGATTGATTTGTCTAACCGAATTGTACGATTGGGCAAAGTGAATGATGGGTCATATGCTATATTTCTTCTGCTTTAGCTCTATTTAGTTCCCCAGCCCTTGCATATTCTTACTGTTATGTGGAAGAATATTGTGGGCTACGTTTTGCTTCTATGAAGTTGTAGTTACTTTATTGCTTTTGTGTCCATTTGTGCTCTGGAGGGAGAGGTCATTCTTGGTGTGTATATGGTAGAGACTAGAATTAGATGACGCTTTGCTGTAAATGTATTTTGAGGTCTATCAACAAACAAGGCGAAATTTGCTGTTTGAGCATGAGTCTATCGAATGAGTTTGATATTTTACGGAGAGAGGTGAATAGAAAGTTTGATATATCAAACGAAATCATTTAAGGAAACATTCAAAATACAATATACTCTTATCTTCTTTTATAAATGATAGTGACAAGAGGAATAAAATAAAATGAATTTGCAGAAAAAAGATAAAAACTCAGAAAACAACATAGCAGAAAAGAGAGGAAAGAAAAACGAAGTCACGTGAAAACATTTTTATATTGTGTCCGCATGTCATCAAACCGTGTAAACTGCCAGGGGAATAAAGTCGAACGCGTCGGCGAGGCGCCGCGGTTGGGTTGTCAGGGGGAAGTGGAACAGGAACAATGGTGGGATATGGCTCGGTCCATCCTATCGAAGAAACACAAAATCAGAAGATTACAAGCTTGGCCTGGGCCTACGTTACACATAAATATAGGATTTTATCATTTTTAGGCGTCCTTCAAAAACGGATTTCTGAAGTAGACAATTATATTGAAATAATAGGATAAGMGGATAGAACACATTCATCAAATGCATTCGATAAAAATTTATTGTATTTACTGCACGCCGAACTCTTCCATGCTCAGAATAATCCTCTGTGTGCTCCTTCTAGGAAGGTCAACCAATGGCAGGCAGGGACTTTTCTATTTTTATTCATTCGAGGACTCCTTAACGCAGCAACAGCGTGCTACAAGTGCTCGAGTATATCAAAATTTTATTTGAAAAAGCAAGTCAGTTACCTTGCCTCGGATCCGAATCGAATGCACTCTGGAATATTATTATTTGGGTATCGTCAGACAATTGAAGACTCATGTTCTATCGAACTGGATTTCAGCAAGAGACATGAACTTTGAGGCCTTCTTCCTTTGAAATCAGAAGAAGAATCATGGATAGTCTTCTTCCTTTGAAACAAGTCATCACCTTCTTCCTTTGAATTCCCTACTTGTTTCAACAATTTTTCAACAATTTCTCCTCTGAAATTAGACCATCTCGTCTTCTTCCTCATTTTACTAAAATCGGTATAGAAAAAGAGTATGGAAAGGAGGAACATATATGATAAATGCGTTCTTAAATTTTTTTCGAAATTGGTATAAGAAACGAACTATTCAATAAACGRGATAAARTTTTTACCGAACACATTTGGCTAATGCCTCCTGTCCATTTGTGACACTTTTTCAACAGTACCATCTATTTCATAAGTCCTTTTGAAAGGACATTCAGAAATGACAAAAATTCTATAAATATTGTGGTAAATAAGGTTGTAACCGAAGTAGACTATTGAACAGGTTTATTAAACAAGATCCAAGAGGATATTTGAGAAGTTATAAAATTGGTCATTAATTAAATTTATAAATATTAAAAATTTACTTTAATTTTTTAAAAATTTTATTTTAAATACTGAATTTTGTAATCTAATTTATAATAATTTAATATATTAAGATCTCATTTGATTTTTAAGGATATTGCATTGGGAAAGTAATATGAATCCTCATTATTATATTTCTACGTCTCAAGAATTACTTTTTGGTATTTGAAAATGAATCAAATTTCAAGGAAATAAGTACACGATCCTGGAAGAAAAGGAATACCTACACAAAGGTAGTATGCCGATTGCTTTTCTTAGGATTTTAAAATAAAAATATGTATAATAAGTTTTAAAAACTTTAATACTCTCCTCTCCTTGCTCTCATTCTTTTCCTTCGTGACTAACTCTTTCCATAAAAACACTCTTAACATTTTCTCCAAAAAAACCCTCTAACCTCTTCCAAAAAATCCTTTGTTCCTATATATAACAGCTTAAGCAAATTCAGATTTTAGTTTCGTTTATGTTTAAAATTAAGATTGTAAGTATGAAAATTTACAAAATTAAATATTCATAATTCATTTAAAATAAAGAAATTTCAAATTAGAATACCTATATCAAATATAATGTCTCGATCAATAAGATGTCGACACGTATCAAGGATGACAAGGTTCGACCAGTAAAAATAAATGATGCAACCTGGCGAATTAAATGGTGCCACGTCATCCTGAAAAGGGTCTTGACTAATCAAATTCTCTTTTCATGTCTATAAATAAAGGGCAAGAGATAAAAGGAATGAGTCAAAAAATCATGATCATATATTGGAGAGAGCTAGAAGGAAGAATTTCATTTACTCTCAAGCTTCCAATCTGATCAAATCAAGTTCAAGATCAAGCAACAAAATCCTTTCAGAGATTGTAATACTTTTATTAAATTTATAAGATTATATATTTTCTTATTTTGTATTATTATTTTACAAACGAGGGATTTGTTTAAATAAATTTTGACGCTCCCAGTGGGATGATCTCTATCGTTCATCTCTTCAAGTACCCTCGACGACTCCCAAGAAAAACAATACGAAGGCACTCTTCCCAATATTGCAACTAGTGGTGCAAATGTTGATTCAACTGCACAAGTTACCTACATGGGCAATCACACGGAGTAAGGCACTATCCGCTACGGAAATGATATGCAAGAGCACTTTGCAGATGACTCGATCTTTGAGTCTTCTTATTGAGGGAGTTGATTTCACCATAAGAACAACCATGTCCTTATTGAATGTTGGAACAAAATTATAAACATCAAGTAAAATGATGGTGAGTTTTTTACAAACTCTGTAAATCTAAGCAAAATGATGGTGAGTCTTTTGAAACTCTGTAATTGTTATTCACCAAGGAGATCTGCAATTGGAGAAACTCTGTCATGAAGATTATACTCAACTTCATCTATCATATATGTTATGATGATCAACACTGAAATGAAAAATAAATTGCAAAGTTGGACAAATTGGTAGAAGGACTTGCAGAGAATTTTCAATAGCGAGATATCACGCTTGCTTGATTGTTGAATTACCTTGATGGTACTCGAGAAACAAGTCAAACTCTTCCAAAGCAACCAAAAATTACATATGATATTGAATCTGCTAAAGTTCCTCAAATACGATCTCAACCCAAAGTTAGATCTGAAACTACAATGAAAATACAAAACGTTCAAATTTCGTTTTGATGGGTTGATCTCAATAAATCACTTGAAGGATGTTATTATGAAAAAAAATTGAAGAAATGTATGACGGGAACTGCTAGATCTACAGTACGTTAAACACTATACTTAAGGATAAGTAGTCTTTAAATTTCAATCGATTATCAACCCCCCAAGTTTCAACATTTTGATGGGCAAGGAATCCAAAGCAGCATATAGCCCTTTTTTGTTGAAACATATAACTTGAAGGATGTTATTACGAAAATAATTGAAGAAAAGTATAATGAAAGTGTCAAATCTTCTTTACGGTATGTCAAACCATATACTCCAAGGATAAGTAGTCTTCAAATTCGAATCGATTATCAACCTCTCAAGTTTCAATAATTTGATGGGAAAGGAAATCCAAAGCAGCATATAGCCCACTTTTGTTGAAATATGTCACGAAAAGCGATCTAGTGATCAAACAGTTTGTTAGATATCTTCAAAGTGATGATTTTGATTGGTACACGGATCTTACTCCTAAGATCCTGAATCAATTGATAGTTGGAGTCAGCTCGAACAAGAATTTCTCAATCGCTTTCATAGCACTTGGCGAACTATTAGCACGCTTAAAATAAGTCGAATTCAACAGTTGAAGAATGAACCCGTCATTGCATTTATCAATCGATGGAGGAACTTGAATCTAAATTGTAGAGATCAATTTTGTGAGACTTCTTCAATAGAGATGTGCATGCATGCAATAGGGTGGGGTCTTCAATATAGCCTTAAAGTTATTCAACAAAACACATTTGAAGAATTGGCTACTCGTACACATGATATGAAAATAATTATCCTTGTCAATCAAAATCAAGGAATTCCTATCAAGACACCATGCAAGTATGAGAAGAAGTTGGAATTTCAAAGTGGAGGGCAACATTTCATCAAAATTTGAACCCAAAATGTCAACAACAACAAATACAAATGCTCCTTCATGTACAAGCCTAAACTGCATGATACTCCTTGTTAAGAGATCTACTATCTAGAAATCTCATCAAAACTTCAAATTACTCTTCGATCGCATGAGCTTAAATTGCAAGTTTAAATTATGTAAAGATGAACTACGTTTGACTTTATTCCTTCTTTGGATACATAGGCAGCATAGAAAAATATCAAGTGTAGTTATATCTTCAATAATATATCATTTTCTTTACTTTTTATAGTATAGTAAAATGTTTAACAGATCATTCAAAGTTGAAGACCAACAATTGTCTAAAATTGAGATCCTCATGTAGAAAATTAGGATCTTAAAGAAATCCAAGACTAAAAATCGAAGCCTTTAAAGTCAATATCCTTTGTAGCGATAGTGTAAATCGACTCCTCCTATAGTAAATTGGGACCTCGAACAAATTCAAGGTTTAAAGTTGAAGCCATTAAAGTCAATATCCTTCGTAGTGATGGTGTAAATCAACCCTTCTCCTACAGAAAATTAAGACCTCAAAGAAATTCAACGCTTAAAATCGAATTGTTCAAAGTCGATCACTACAACAAATATGCTTATTTGTGGTGGTTCAAGAACCACCACAAGTAGTGCCAAAATCGTTGCAAAAAGTTTTCATGGCAATCAAACGGCGATTTTTTCAATCCGCAGTAAATATCTGCATCGTTTATATTAGATGGCGGCTCAAAAATCGTCATTTAAAGTCTTTTACGGTGATTTGTGATCAACCGCCATATAAAAAGATATATATACACAACGTGTATGAACCTTTAGACCGTTGTAAAAAGAATTATTTGCAGAGGTCCTTCAGTCGCCATAAATACTTTTCTATTTTTGATAAAAAAACTTAGAGACTTATATGCAGAGGTCCTCGGGCCGCTGCAAATGTTGTAATTATTTCTTAAAAAGATTTCCGAATCGTCCCAATCCCCTCCCTAGAGGAAATAGTTGAAAGAATTATTATCCACATTGCTTATAACAACATTGAAATAAAGCTAAAAAAGGGTAACTCTCAACCACATCAAGCATGCACTCAAAGAATGGCAGATGCCTAGTCAAAATTCAACTGAAAACAAACCTAAAAGCTTGTACAATTAACTATGGTCTTCTTATTTTCATTTGCCCCTTAGTGACTTTAAGTTATTCTGCTATACTTCTTGACCAGGTATCTGAAGGCCTTCCTCTATAGATGCAAACTGTCATAGTTAATATATTTCTCTTGCAATCCTTCCTTCAATAACTAAGTAATCATCCATAAGTCATTGTAAAAATTCATCATACAGCTTAATTTTTTAATAAAGAATTCAAAATGTTAATGGAACAAGCAGTCATCCATTAAGTCAGAAACAAGTATGAAAGAAACGAACTATGTGCACAACCTATGTATCCATGTTTTAGGCCATAACTATATCATAAATGTGTATCCCTTATTGTTATCGCAAAGTGCAATTAGTACTAGTTACAGTATTWCCTGCAAACAACTTCWGCTTCATAATTATCCAGAACATCATGCAATGAGAGATCCAGGAGCATACTATCTTTAACCCTTTATTATGGCTAAGAGCAATTGCTGGTTAAGTGCTTCTTTACCTTCAATCTGCTACTAATTCTCAGGGAACGTGCTCATTAGAAGGAGCCTTGACATTCTATTCTACTGGATTTGTAGCCCAACACGTGCCCAAACTAACATAATTATGGATATTTGTTATGTATATAAACAGAGAGCAAGACATAATAGGAATGGATAAAAAAAAAATCATATATTGAAGATAGTTGGAAGAAAGAATTTCATTTACTCTCAATCGAGGGAATCAAATCGCAATGAGAAAATCAACGGATTCCGAAGTTCTCAAATCGAGAACATTTAGATATTGTAACATTTTTATTATATTTATAAAATTATATTTTGATACATATTCTCTTTTGTATTATTATTTTATAAACGAGAAATTTGTGTAAATAAYTATGTTAATTATATAGATATAATTTTTATTTTTATATTCATCATAATATTGTGAACTAATAAAATGTCTTCATTTCTTCAAAAGTTCATGTATATATTTTTAATAATTTTCTCGTTGTATAGCATAATTATGATATTTGATCTAGTATAAATTAAATAGTTAGATTTATTTATTCAATCAAAATAAACCTACATTTAATTCATCATATTTTAATGATATTTTAAATTACTAAGACTTCATTAATATTTAAATTCTCATATTCACTCGCGAGTCTAATTTAGACAATTTGATACACATAAATTATATTCCAATGTACATTCAGTTACTTACGGAACAACATGATTGACTTTGAGGATTTTAATTCCTTGGATCTTGATTTCAAGTAATCAACTTTATTTTTTCGTTAATCAAAAAATGTCTAAATATTAAGTCGAGATATCATTGCCATTAATATATTAAAAAATTAAATTACCAAATAGTTACATAAACTTTATTTGATAATTTAATTTTAAAATATCTTAATGCATTAAGTACTTTTTAATTTTTTCAGTAATAATATTCGGACCTAACATATGAAGACAATTCAAATTAAAATACTAAATGTAATATTTAAATTTAATCGTTATAAATCTTTAATGTTTAGAAATTTAATTATCTGACTTCATATTTTAGTTTTATTAAAACGAGTCCTAAGATAAAAAAAGGTCTCTCCCTACATATGTAAATACTCTTGCCCTCTCTGATTTATTTTATTTTATCTTTTGTATTTATTTGTTTATTTATTTTTTTGGTGAGAAGAACTCTCTATGAATCTTTAGAAGATTGTGAAATTAAAAAATAAAAAATAAAATTTAGATTTATCTCCTCAATTAAAAATCCTTCTAAAAGCAGATACATTTTTCACATATCACCCAAATGGAGCCCTGATTTAATTAGTTTGATTATTGTTCACGTAGAGAGATGGCCGGTAGAAGGTTTCTGAGTATTGCTATAGTGAATGCAGACAAGTGCCAGCTGAGGTAGTTCCGTCAGGAGTGCAAAAAGAGCTGTCCCGTTGTCAGACTGGTAATCTTTTGTTTTTACTTTTAATTTCTGATGAGATCACTGCGATCCTTGATCYATTGAATATTTTGCGATTTTTTAACTAAGACTGTGCATTGACAACGCGAATTGAAGTAGTTTTGGGTTTCGCTTGTGATTTTCTATTGCATTGAATTGATGACAAATTTGTCAAATATGTACTTCATTTTTGAGTGGGGCTGGAGGGGCGGTAAGTTTGCTATTCGGGGCGGGACTGGTGGGCTGGCGTCAGCTCCCTCTCACATCTCCATCACGATCCCATGGAAAGTTGGCGAGCAGAATTTGTTATATTAATTCTCGGTTACACCTCTTGTCGTTGTCTGTAACCAGTTTTGTATATGAGATGACTCCTGCATCCCAGGACTGCTTTTCATTTTAGAGGAGTTGTGCATTGGCTGTGGTATTGTGTTAAGGTTTGCACAGTGTGCCTTGTTATATGGTAACTTGCTTGGCAGAGCACTTTACTGATGTGGTTGACCTACATCTTTGTTTTGTTATCCAGAAATGTCCATTTGGAAGCAATTCCAAATTATCAATTGGATTTCTCTCTATCTGCTTCTTTCTTCTTATCTCAATTTTATGCCTTCCTTGCTCGTTTTTCAGCCTTTCAAAACTGATTCGCTCATAGAATATTTGCAAAAATTGATGTCCTATTCTTTTTTCTCAGTTTGATGCCATGTTAATGATCTCCGTGTTCCTAAGCAAGTTCTCTTATCGCTGTAAAAATGCAACAACTTGATTTGAAGTCTGGTTGATTTTAACTTATCTGAATGACTCGTGTGATGTCCTCTATTCTTTGAAAACGAAAAGGTAACAGTAAGTCATATCCTCTGTTTCTTTTTTGGCTTATTGTCCTCGCATCTAATGGATTATGAGCAGATARCAAGTTGTAGCATCCTTCATTCATTGCGCGGAAATATATTCTGTTGCATCTTTGTATCATTAGAAGGCTAATCAGCTATATTTTATGGTGGCATAATTCCAGCTCTTGTTGTGAAAATTAATGAATTGAAATGGAGTTTGTTTTCTGTTTAGAAGAACTTGTCATCTCTGAGGTCAATCCAGCTCTTTGAGTGTCTGTGGCCTCTTTGCTTGTTTAGTTTGTAATATTAGTGGATAAACTCCTGAGCTTTGAGTTTCTTGGCTCCTTTGCATGGTCATTTTGATGGTAGAATACTGTATAAAGATTGAGTTTTTCAAAATCATGGGTCGTAAAATTTTGGACTCATTTGCTCATCTATGAATGGAATGCCTATTCACAATATTTGCACAAGATCTAAAGGTATCTGGGAATTTAGAGTGGATAAGCTTACAACATCCTCATCAAGATCTCAGAGGTAATACAGTTTTTATGGCCGTCACCTTTCTACAGAAAAACACTAGTACAGACAAACCTAATGTTTCACCATGTGTACAAAAAGCTCACATCTAGGTTATCTTGGTTCTCTATTCAGAAATCACTTGTATATCATAGTCAATGCCATATGTTCTAATTTTTAGGTTTTCTGTTTTTCTTTTCATGTGTTGTTTCTTCAAATAGGGAAGTATCAAGCCACAGAATGTTGACCATGTACCCAAGTCTGTCCAAGGCAATGTTGGTCAGGTGCTTGGTCAAGAAGATGAGAGGGAGATGAAAGAAGATCTCTGTATTGAGCTTGAGCTGAATATATGTTAATCAAGTAATGCAGTTAGATACAACAGTATAGGGGTTAATGGAGAATATGGTCCAAATGTGGGGAGTACTAATGACATTTACTCAGCCCGCCCCAGATTTTGAGTCAATTAAGTTGAGTTTTGAAGTTAATTTTTCCTTTCCATATTCGACTCATTGCTGGTTTATGCAACCTGCTGATATATATCTGCTTGATGAYTCAAGTGCGAATCTGGACCCCGAGCACCGTGTTGTTGCTTCTAAAGTCGTAAAGAGATTTATACTTAATGCAACAAAGACGGCATTTGTTGTTGAGCATGACTTCATCAGGTCAATGTACCTGGCAGGTCGGGTCATTGTGTTTGAGGGAAATCCATCCATGGCTTGTACAGCAAATGCCCCTCAATCATTGTTGACTGGAATGGACTTATTTTTATCAGTAAGCTACGTGCATTMTCTCTTTTCTATTGTTTTCTTTTTTCCTCTCTGGTCACTAATAGTGGTTCTCTGCTCCCTCCCCACCCCCCTCCCCCCAAAAGATAAATAAATAAATAAATGAAGGTGGGAAAGAAAACCTTCAAAAGTGCGGCATTAAGTTTTCTTGTATAGAAGTAGTAGTAATGACTACAAAATGCTAATTGTTAGAGCATTTCACTCGATTCGTCTCCTGCAAATATTTTCTTTTGGCGGGCAGGCTAATAGTGGTGTAATATGTTTAATTTATACATTTTATTGGTTCGTACAGCACCTTGATATCACATTTAGACAGGACCCAACTATTATCGTCCATGAATCAACAAGCTGGACTCCACAAAAGACAGGGAACAAAATGCTGCTGGAACCTATTATTACCTGGATCTATAACAAGGTCGTGCTCATACTCCTTGATCACCCATGTCTATCTTTATCTTAAATATAAAGAAACTCCTTCCTTTCTTTACATGGAGTTGTTTTGTTGATGAAAGAGGTCTCATGCTTAATGGATGAAATGTGTGATTATCTTGCTAGTCATCAATTGTATGATTCAATGTAGGGACGAAAATGAAACTTAAGGCGTCAATTAGAGACAAAGGCCAAATCTTAAGAACCAAGATGCGATTCCCTTGTAAGGTACTTAGAAATATACATGTCACATACATATTAAGCTGCATACTTTCTTATGTTGGTTAAACAGAAATTGTAGCTGGCCTCTCTTGTATATATTTTGTCAACTTCGATTCTATTTTATTCTCCAATATTTCCCCTTCTCTTTTGGTTATTCTATTCTAATGGTTCTTCATGTAAAAKGTATTTGAAAGACATGAATATTCGGATTAGTTATTTGTTAGTATTATATTAGTATCTAATTCAAATATCATCTTTTTGTTAAACATAGATTACACGTAACCCTTCTTATCTGCACAAAGAGTATATATACGTTCACCATCTGATATCCTTGCAAAGACACATAATCTTATCATGTCATCTATGTCATCAGAAAATGATGGGTTAATCTTTCATGTGTTGTAGAACTGAGCTATAGGTGAGTACTTTTCTGTAAGGTATCCTTGATGAAACTGAATTTAACAGACTGACCTAGTCCATAAGATAATTTAATAGAATTCATGTGTATTCAGAGGATTGACGGAGACATTTGGGCTTATTATGTAAAGACTTTTCGTTTACCCTCTAATTTTCTAAGGTTTCTGTGCTGGCAGGCACCAAGGGCAACAAGCATGTTGACCATGACAAAGGGCTCTTCTCAAGATGGCAACTATCGATCAGGACATAACACTCACCACCTGGTGCTTATCTTCCAATTCAAATGTATTCGGGCACGATATCCTTCAAAGAGATGTACCCTTCAGCTGATTATCCTGCTTTCTGCTCCAGATCACTCAGGTGCACTCGCTAATTCACTATTTATTCTTTTAATTATAAATTGAGGAAAATGTTCAGCAGTGAAACYCTTTGCTCTCCCCATTCTAAGGTGGAAAAATAAAATAAGAAAAAGGACATTGAGAAGATTGATGGGTTTTCTGTTCAACAAAGTGTTCATTGCTATTTAAGTATGGTTGTGTACCATGTCTACTAAGATGATAAATTGTTGCAAAGAGAGTTTAACTATATTGGTGAACTATCTTTAGATTTTGGGACTTCAGTGTTGGAAGTTTTAGTTTATGCTTGAATTATCAAGGTGACAAGAAGCATATGCTGGTCCGAGTTCCTCATTTATGCTTGGATRAGTAGCTTGACAAGACAGATAGATTTCATATGCAGAAATTCTATTGCCCAGCTCTCAWGATCAGGAATCTTCTTGTTGCATAGTTTTGGCTTTTACATCTCTCTAATATATGGAGTCAGCTGAACCTTCCACCCTTAGCTTGAAATTTTTGTTATGGCTAGTAATTTTCGCTTCTAATATTTTATACTGCACATTCAGTACTTTCAGATGTTTGGAACATTATTTCAACTGTTTTTGGGGAAAAAATTAGAGAACTTTTTCCATTCTATAATTTGTTTGACAGCTGAAACTCGGCATCCATTACAATTTAAGTAAGTTGACTTTCTCTTTTGCATTCAATATTTACCTCTTATGCCTGTGATATTTGTGTTTCAAGGCTACTTTGCTACTACTTTCTTCAAGGGCAAACGGGTTGGGGGAAGAGAAAGGTGGGGGGAGGAAATATGTTGAAGGAGGAGGTTAAGATGTACCCAAGCTACTGCTTATCCATCTATTTACCCATATTCCCCCCCCCCCCCTTCTTTCCCTTCCAAACAAAGAAAAGGAAAATATCGTGAATAATCACAAATGCAAAAACTTACTGCCCTTCTATATGTAATCTTGATAAGATAATGTTTTTCATATCAAGATTGTTGTATATTTGGCTGTACGGAGTGGATGTTTTCTCAAATTTTGGATGTTTCTTTTGTCTAACTTGACTGAGTTTGTACGGCATGGATCAGGCAACAGAGCAATTCTAGCTGCTCTGCAGCGGCGGCTTGTCACATTAAACATGGTACCATAGTGCTCTCTCTGTGGACATCGAATATTTGGCAAAAAATAAAAAAGCTCGATGTGTTCCAGATCCTGCACGGTTTGGATTTCAGGATGTGGAAGGGATTCATTTTGTTCTTCTCCTGAGCCGAAAGGCTACTCCTTAGTTACTGATCTTAAATAAACATACTATGAAAATCCCCATGTCAGCTGGGGACTACTTTAGGTTTAGTTTCATAGTTTTCATCTTACAATATGAAGAATTTCATTTGAAATTATTCAATACTAAGTTCACTTCATTTTACTGTCTGCCTTTTATCTCTTTTTATGATTAGCCTCCCAGCCAAGTTCTCTTGTGATAGGAATAGGTCAATTTCATGAAGTGGCGGTATTGCAAGTCAAGTCTGGAGATTTTTTTGCTTTTTCATTCTATTCTTATTCCTGCAACCATCCATCGGCTTTGCTGCGAAGGTTCCACCGGCTTAGAGAAATTAATAGAGTAGTTTTCTTTATGCAACCTTGGTTTGCTAACTAATTTATTATAGGGAGAATAACTGAGTTAAAAATGAAATGTGACTAATAAATAATTACTGTGA